>JAJPUD010004287.1:0-39770 GCA_023553655.1 Myrmecobius fasciatus
TCAGGGTCTTAGGGATGAGTCAGGAAAGGGTACTGACCAAATCTTACTGACCCAGGTGAGTCCAGAGCAGGACTTGAGAGTAGTACTTGAGCCAGAGAGCAGGTCACTGCCCCCATGATGCCTCTTCTTGTCTGTCTCTTGCTCAATACAACTTTTATTCCTTCATCCCTAGGATGTGTACCTAGAAAACCTTCTTTCCTAAACTCAAGTGGGTTGAATTTGCTTGGAAAGAAGTATATCTCCTGGCACTTTGACCTGGTGCAAACCAAGAGCCAGGACCTGTGTGATCATTCTTGTCCCTGGCACTACATGAAGACAATACTTGGCAGTTGAGATGCCTTCATCCACAGGTAATTGAGATACTGCAAGCAACAGGGGAGGCTGCAGTGCTATCTGTGGCCCCAGGGAGGCAGCAGAAGGCAAGTCTTTGCATAGTTCTGTAGTGGTTTAAAATGTGACTGTAATAATAGAGTAGTAGAGTTATCCCCATTTTACAGATGAGGAAACTGAGACCCGGAGAGAGTAATTTGCCAAGGGCCACCCAGCTAGTAAATGTCTAAGGCAAAATTTGAACTCAGATTTTCCTGACTCTAATCTGATAGTGAGAGTACCTGGGTCCATCTAGTGTTTACCTGAGCCCTTGGTTGAGATAAAGAAGCATAGTTTTGGCAGTGTCAATGAAACAGAAGCATTCCTTAGAGAATTGGAAATATGGGCCTTTTAGAAGAGGAGAGACAAGAAAATGAGGAAGGGAAAATGTTTCTCCTAGAAGAGTTGGGATGGGTACATGGGACTGAGGGAAGGGAAAGAAGAGAGGAGGGAAGAGGAGGGAGGAAGATAATGAAAAATGAATCAACAGAAGGACTTTTCAAAAAATAGAATGATTTTTATTGAGAGATAATGGGTTCCCTGTCACTGAAAGTCTTCAAAGAAAAGCTGGGTGACCACATGGGAGGGTTCAAGCTAGATTTAGGTAAGAGAAAACCTGAGGCCCCTCATCCTTCTGAAGCTCCTTAGCAACTCCTCCTCTTCCTCCAAGGCCAGCAAACTAAGAAAGATCCCATGCTAAAAGAACACACTCTGGCTGCCTAACACCTTTGTAAATGTACCTCATTTCTACTTCTTTTTTTGTAAGGCAATCAAGGAGGTTCCATGTCATCATGTGCTTGGTAGATCAGAACTAGTTATAGAATGTCTATGTATGCTCCAAACCTCTCCAAGGCTCTCTCCAAGGCACCATCATGCCTTGCTCCCCACAACTTCCATGTCCAGTCCAGCATAACTACTCCTCAACCCCCTAGCTACAAGAAGTGGGAGATGGCCAAGGCAAAGGTAAAGAGATGGGAAATTGTAGTGTCTTGTGTGAGGAACAAAGAAGTCAGTTTAGCTGAATCCCAGGGTGCAGAAAGAGGAATTATTTATGAGATTGGAAAGGTTGATTGGGCCCAGGTTGTAAAGATCTTTAAAAGCTAAACAGATGAATTTATATTTGATTATTGAGACAAATGGAATTCACTAAAGTTTAATGAATAGGAGAATGACATGGTTAGCGTAAGCTTAAGAAAAATCACTTGGCAGCAATGTGGAAGAAGGAACAATATAGGGAGATGAAGAGGGCTAGTTAGAAAACCACTGTAATAATCTAGACAAGTACTAATGAGGCCTGAACTAACGTAGGCTCCTTTGAGAGACAAGGGGGCGAATGACAGAGATCTATATTATGAAGATAGAATGACAAGATTTAACTACTGATTCAATATATGGTGAGAGGGAATGAGAAGTTAAGGATATTGCAGAGGTTGTAAATGAAATGTGTACTTTTTATAGAAATAGAGAAATTTGGAAAGAAGGTAAATTTTGGGGGGGATGTTAAAGTAATGAGTTCTGTTTTGAATAAGTTAAGTATACAATGTCTAGGACATACATCTGAAATGCTCAATAAACAATTTGATGGTGTGGGATAGAAGCTAAGTGCATACTGATTTATTTGGTTTGATTGGTATTTAGACTTATGAGTCATCAATATAGTGAGGCTCACTGAACCTATGAGAGTTTATGAAGTCACCCAGAAAGAGATAGTATAGAAAGAAAAGAGGACATAAAATAGAATCTAGGGGGATATATCCACAGTTAGAGGGCATGACATGGATGATGAGGCAACAAAGGAAGTGAAGGAAAAGTAATCTAATTAGCTCCAACAAGGAATTTGAAATTATCAAATTAACTTGAGATAAAGATTTTATCAATATTATTAGTGATGAAACTCTCCCTAAGTGTATATTGTGCACAGAGATATTATCTAATTAAAGTATGAAGCCATTACAATTAGTAAGACATTTGGCTTTCATTGTCAGAAATAATATTGTATGTCACCTTTAAAAACTCTCATATTTGTATTCTTAAAGAAACAACTTGAAATCAGAATTTTCTAAATTGTTTAAAAATCCTCCAAAGAGTTTCACTGACTTTTTGTACCACTTTGTTAAGAATATGGAGGGCTAATGAGGATACAGTATTTACCATATCTTTTTTCTTGGGAGATGAATATATATCTAATATAACATTAATGATGTAGCTTCATTCTGATTCCCCTCTCCCCCCAGTTATTAGGGTCATCCTGCTGATGTCTGGTTTGTATGTCTTATATATTCATTTATGAAATAGGCTGCTATAACATCAATATGTGAATATTCTGTGTCCTCTCCCCCAACCTCTGAGAAGATAAGTTCCTCAAGGACAGGGACTATGTCTTGTTTGTTTCTCTGTAACCTCAACAACCAACATGGCACTTGGGGCATAGTAAGTGCTTAATAAACATTTAGTTTCTTGCTTTTGTCTTTGTGTTTTCAACAACTAATATAGTACTTGAAACATAGTAATTGCTTAATCAATATTTGTTGATTGATTAAATACCTAGACTTGGGAAGATCTGGATATAAATCCAGCCTTTGACATTTGGTAAAGTTATGGCAATGACCACTGGCAATCATTTAACCCCTCTAAGATAGCTTCCTCTACTGTGAGACTCACTTTTTCATTTAGATAAAGCTTTTAGCAGCTTAAGGGCATTATGCAATTATACAAGTATCACTTATTATTATTCATTCAACAAATCCTTTATGATAATTTGATCTGTTCTGTGCAAGTCTCTGTATAGAAATAGATAAAACATGGCTTCTTTCCCTGAAGGAACTCACAGTCTTGTAGTGAATATAAGAGACGGAAATAAATAACTAACACAAGGTAATACTTGGTTAAGTGCATGACAAAGTTCAACAGGGGGATCATAGAGAAGATGGGATTTGTGCTGGGTCTTTTAAGGACAGGTAGAGTATAAGGGGGATGAGAGCAGTGAGAAAGGGCATTCCCCACATAGGAAATGGTATATAAATGGTAGTGGAAAGCTCAAGGCATTCCCAGAAGAACACTCTGATTTGGCTAGAATGCAGGACACCCTTTGGGAAACAAGGGTAATTAAGCCAGATGTTCACTCTGGGATTTTGCTCCATTGGAGAATTTCCATTCCATTCCAATTGGAAAACATTACCCACCCTGGGAAGGACAGGAAGCAAAGATATAGAACTGGCCTCTTGCTGCCATCCTGTGTCCATAACTGGTATTATACCCACTCAGAAAACGTTCCAGAAAAATGTTACTGCCTCCCACCCTGTCTGATCCTTTCTGGATTTTCCTCAGCCCTAGTGTGTGAATGGTTCCTAATAATGATTGAAGAGTCATAGCATCCTGGTTTAAGAATTGGGTATTTGACCATCTAGTCCAACTCCTTCATTTTTCAGAAAAAAAGAAACAAGTTGGGGATTTAGAACAAATTCCCTGAGCTCACACAGCTAGCAATTGTAGAAGAGATGGAATTTGGACCTCGGGCTATTGTTCTGTTCATCTCACCAAATCACAAAAATTCCCCATGCCTTCTCCTTCCTCTGGCCTGTGACACTCCCTTCTTCCAAATTCTACCATACCTGATGCTCTATTGATGTCCAGACCAATATTTTACCCTCTGGCTCACCCCATCTAGTTTGGTACCCCAGGCCTTCACCAGGCATTCCCAATGGACAGGAAAGGCCATTCCTTCTGCAACTATCATCTCCCATTCAGGTGCTGCATAAATAAAATTGTTGTCCTTTCGTTTGTCTGCTATCAAATATTCTCCAGAAGAAAGAATTCCAGTATACAGCTGTCCAGTCTTTTCAACTTCTTCCATGTGGCCTTGGTGACCAGTGGTTATTATAGTTGATCAAGGAATGGTGTCTTCCTTCTCCTTCCAGGAGACCAACCCTGGACAGCAACCGCTTCCCCCCGGCTCCATTCTGTTCTTTATCCCAGAGGGATTATTTTACCTTAAGTAATCCATTTTATAACTGAGCTGTATCCTCCTTTAATCCATTTGCCTCCCTTGAAATCCCACGAGTACCTGGAACGTGTTGCCTAATGCCCAATCTCTCAGTCACTCTCTGATTTAAGGATGTGGCAGAGTGCTTCTGGGAGATTCCTAGCTGTCAGTACCCCCTCTGTGTCCTCTATGTACACATGTATCCTGTGGTAGGGAACCCCTCAGAGGAAAAAAATGGCTGAAAAGATTGCCTATGGAATACACTTTTCACCTCCATCCTCCCCAAGAAATAACAGTTTGAATCAAAGTCAACAAAAGTAAAAAGAATCCTCGGAATTTGTTTGGACTTCTAGGGGACAGCACAAATGAAATATCTAAGTTGTGGGAGGTGGGGTATAGGTGGCAAAGAATGGTTCTGGGACCTTCCCCATCTCCAGCCCTCACTGACATTGAGTCTATCTTGGTAGAGACCCAGGTGCAAAGACTAATGAAGATGGCTTTCCAGAGGGGGTTTAAAGTGGCAGTATCTTTCATTGCAACGAGAACCCACTCATCAGTTCCTTCCTCAGACAGTGGAACCAGAGTCCATGACATCCCTGTTCAAACACTGTATTCCTTCCCTAGTTACTTCTCCAGGCATACCCTGAGGTATTTATTACCTTACACAGGTGAAAGGGAAAACTCATAAACATTGGGCTCCTCCTATAAAATCTCCTTTCCAGTAAGAACTAGTTTCTTAGGGTTATAGTTGTCAGATCATTCCAAGATGATGGATCTCTTCATCACTGGGAGCCTCCTTTGCCAGCAGTAGATTTGGGGAGGCCAAGGTCCTTGGTACAGATGAAGAAACTGAGGCACAAAGTGGCAAAGGGACCTCAAAATGACACAAATTGCAATGAATCAGGATTTGAACCCAGATCTTCTGTTCTCCACATCCAGCACTTTCTGTATTGCCTAAGAGGAGGCCATTAGCCTAATACAATACATCCTAACCCTCAGGAACTGAGGAAAAGAAAGATGATAAGAGATGCAAGACTCAAAGCAGTGAGTCCACAAGTCATGGCACTCTGAGATTCTTTGTCAGAGAAGACTTCTCAAATCATTTAATTGTTCCCTCTGGGGCAGTTCTCTAGTTAGAGTCTTTGTGGGGGCAAGGGGGAGCAGGCAGATAGACCTCAGATTCTAGGAATGAATCCTAGAGGTTTTGTGCCTGTTCCCTGCTCCCTTTCCCCACATCCAAAAACTGCTAGTCAGAGAGCTCTGTGCAATGAGGCAACAGTATAGCACGACAGCCAAGGAAACCCACTTTGTTTTAGGGGGACACAGAGAGGAGGAGTTTCCAGAACATGGTGTATAATACTCTTACCACAATGTGGTCCTGGTCAGACCAGGATATGTTGAAATCTCAAATTCCTGATCTGTGAAATCGGAATGATAATTGCACCTTCTTCACAGGGTTGTCGTGAGTATCAAATGGGATAATGTTCATAAAAAAAACTTTGCAGCAGTAGATAAATGTCAATAATGTCCAGTGCATGTGAAAGAGAAAGATCTGAGTTTGGAAAAGGAGACTTGATTTCAAATTCTCTTTCACTGTGACCTTGGGCCCATTACTTATATAGGCCTCCTCATCATGCAAAACAAGGGGACTGGATTACTTGACCTTGAAGTAAGTCCCCTTCCAGTCTTCTCTCTGATCCTGTTATTATTATATTTTGATTTGGCTTCCACATTATAGGAAGGACATTAACAAATGGGAGCCTGTCCAGAATAGGGTAACCAGAGTTACGAGTAGTGCTGGAGGCTCACCTCTAACACCCTCCTTGTTCAAGTTTGATTTGGAGAAGAAAGTCACCGAGTATTTAACAGAGGAGTTGTATGAGGTTTACTCTGCCATAACACAGCAAGAATATACAATAATGATATCAACTTCAGAGGAGGAGGCCTCCCTCAGCTTGTCAGTGGATCAGCAGGAGGTGACAGCTCCCAGAGTAATAATGACTGAAAGGGCCAGACTTCACGGGGGTGAGACTTTTTATACCTCTAGGTGACCAGAAATGTCAGGAAAGCAGGAGCCAATCAGGACTCAAAGGCAACCTTTTCCTGGTGTGTCTATGTTAGCTGGTAGTTTTAGAGGAGAGGAAGTTGCATTGGGGATCTGAGATCACACACCCCCTGGGACAATCTTGCCTTCTTTTAGGAAAAATCTGCCCATGTTGTGGATGGGAGAAAAAAGCTATGTTGGGGAAAGCTTTTGCTATCACAAAAGTCGAAAGAGTTGGGGAAGCTTATTTTGGAGAAGACAAGACTTAAGGGGACAGGATATAATTGCTCTCTTCAAGCATTTGGAAGTTTATTGTGTAAAAGAGAGAGTTGAGTTAATGAGCCTCTATCTATCTATCTATCTATCTATCTAATTTATTTATCTATTTATTCATTCATTCTTTAATTATTCATCATTCATTTATGAACTATTAATCATTTATTTTTCCATTAATTCATTCATTTAGTCATCTAATCATTCATTTATCCATTTATCTATCCATCTATTTATTTGTTTGCTTGCTTATTCATTCACTCATTCATTTATATATATTTATTATGAACAGCTAGGCGGTATAATAGAGTACAGGACTTGGAGTGAGGAAGACCTGAATTCAAATTCTGCCTCAAAGGCTTATTAGCTATGTGATTCTGAACAAGGCAAGTAATTTATCCTTTCTGTGCCTCTATTTCCCCTTCTGCAAATAGTGGTAATAATAGTATCTACTTCCTAAGGTTGTTGTGAGGATCAAATGAGATCAACATTCTAAAGTGCTCAGCATAATGCCTGACACATAGTAAATGCTATGTAAATGTTGGCTATTATTATCTCTACTATGTGCCAGGCACTGTGCTAAGCACTAGGAATTCAAAGAAAGGCAAAAATGTGATCTGTGCCCTCAAAGAGCTCACAATTTGACAGGAGAGACAACTGCATCCATACAAGATCTGAGGAGCCTGAGAAAGGCTTCTTGCAGAAGGTGACTTTTGAGCTGATATTTTATTATTAATATTATTATTATTATAGCTGGTAATTATATAAGTGCCTTAAGATTTTCAAAGTGCTTTATACTTGTTATCCTATTGGGTCCTGCCATCAAACTTGGGATGTAGGGCATTATTCTTCTTGAATGTTATTTTTCCCATTTTCCAGAAAAAGATCAAGAAAGATTTGTTCAGATCTAGAAGAATGAGGAGCAATGAGTACAAGTTTCAGAGGCAAATTTGATGTGAGGAAAATTTTCTTCACAATTATTTGTTCAAAAGTGAAGCAGTTTGTCTATAGACTAACATCTCTTCTTTTTGTCATTGTTCAGTTGATTCTAGTCATGCCCGACTCTTCATAATTCCATTTAGGATTCTCTTGGCAAAGATATTGGAGTGGTTTGCCTTTTCTGGTTCATTTTATAGATTAAAGAAACTGAGGCAGACAGTGGTAAGTGACTTGGCCAAGGCCATAAAGCTAGTAAGTGTATTCTATCCATTCTATCCCAAAACATTTCTTCCACTTATCTTCATATAACATGGAATTGATACCCTTCATCATTTTGGTAGCTCTCTTCTGGATCTTTCTCCAGAAGAACATGTTCTTTTGAAACTATGCCCAGAACTAAATATAAGATTCTGGGTATGGTTTGATCAGGTCAAATGAAAATAGTATTGTCATCCCCAGCTCTATCCTGGGTACTTCTCTCAGCAACCGTATCGTGTTGATTTAAATTGATTTTGCAATTCTTGCTCCTTGTAGTTGCCACAAAGTATTTAGGAGGCTACCTCCAGATTGATCCCTAATACCCAACTGTGACTTAGCAGGGCTTATTAATTGTGTTGGTTGATTAGAACAAAGGAGTCCAATCTATAGCTTTGTTCTCCTGCATTTCTCCAGAATGCAGGGCTGGGAAATTTCTTGTCCAGGTTTTCAATCTCAAGCCCTTTCCCTTCAGTTTTCCTTTGATTGGCAGGAGGGAGAGCTGGAAAAAGGAAATTTAATCTAGACTGGAAGCAGAGGTGCTCTAGAGTCAACTCCAATTGGCTCTTGAAGGCCAGTTGTGAATTGTTCCTCTCCATGACAGTCTTTTGGGTACCCGAAGATAGCTATCATGTCTTGGGTGGGTAATAATGCTACAGATCATGATTTGATTTATTGATTATCTAGCTTTCAGAAAGTGATGGAGAAAATATTAATAATGCAGATTAAGCATAAATATATGTTCTTTGAATAGCCTCTTTATTAAATATTTGACAACACATTATTGCTGGGAAGCTTGCGGCTTTTTAAGAGCAGCAGGGTTTTTTGTTTTTTTGTTTTTGTTTTTGTTTTCTGTCATCTGATTAACATGAAATCATACATAGCTGTCAACAGTGATTTGCTGCTCCACCCAATCATTTGAATTTACTTGTGTGTATGTGTGGGTGTGTGCCTTCGTGTGTGCACACAGGCATGCGTGTGTGTATGTGGAAGATGGAGGAAGGACTTACCTAGTGTCATACAGCTGCTAAGTATCTGAGATTGTATTTGAACTCAGGTCCTCCTGACTCTAGAATCAGTGCTCTATTCATAGTACCACTAGCTGCCCTGTTTTGTATGTATTTTTTATTTATTTATCTGTGAATATGTTGTATTCCTCCCAGGACAATGGAAACTCTTTAAAGTCAGGGACTGTTGATCTTTCATTCTCACATCCCAAATACCTAGCACAGAGCCTTACTACAGTAAGGTTAATAGATATACTCTTCTCACTTGAATAGCATATTGTGAAGAATTATTAGTTAATCTCTTAAAGAATAATGTCTATATATATTTCAAAAGCATTTCTTCCTCTTATGGGTAATACTTGAGGGAAGAGTTTAAAGGGATTTTGGCATCCCTCCCCACCCTCAAAAAAGATAAATTGTTGAATCCTGCGAATTTAGGAGTACCAGTGATTTGAACTGATTGAAAAGAGAGTTTTGAACTTTGGGATAAGTCTAGTTCTATAATGAAATGGAATTTTGCCAAACAGAAACAGAGGACAGCAGAAGGAAAGATGGAGAAATGAGACAGAGCCATTGTCAGAGACAGAGGGAACATAGAGAAAGAAGCAGACAGAAAGAGACGGAAGGTCACAGGCTTAGGAGGATTATGTGATTGTGCTGAAGCTGAACACTTGAGTTTTACATTCAGCTTAGTACCAAGTACCACACAACACATTCCCTACTCCTTAATAAGAGTTTATTGAATTGAAGGAGCCAAGACAGATACCGAGTCAAATGCCCACAGAAAGAGAGTCTATCTGGTCACCTTTAAAAAAAAGTCTAAAGGTTAGAACAAGTGAATCAAATATAATGTGCAATTCAAACACAGGATGCTGGATTTGTATTAAAAAAAAAAGATGTATCTTAATTCCGAGTGACTGGGTTTCAAATTTCTGACATCTCCCTTTCTAGAGACCTCTGTATCATGTTCTTTCTCAAGGACATATGGCTGGCTGCCTTCTTCTCAGACACACAGATGAGGATCTGATCTTAGTTGTAGAGTCGAAGGAGCTCATCAGCCCCTAAAGACAGAGAGAACCCCCCCCCCCGACACACAAGAGTCAGTCATAGGTCACCCAGAGTTACAAAAATAACTCTGGGGTAGAAGGAGTAGTGCTTATTAACATTAGGACCTTGTTTTTCCCATGAGCCATTAAGATAAAATGAGGCAAATGACTGATTTCCAACAGAACGGCTTTTTCTGACTAAGAGTCAGAGGGGCCTGGGTTCAGATCCTACCTTTGATAGCTTCCACATTATGACCTGGGAAGGATCACAATCTTGTTGGGCCTCAGGTTATTCACCTCAAAGATGGAATATTTGGACTAGGACCGTTGAATTGCTTTCTAGTAGCCCTAGAGGTATGGTGGGTTTTTTTTCCTGTGATTTTAGGATCTTCTGTGTGTTTTTCTAATTGCATCCTGGCTCCTAGGCCCTAAGGGTAAGGAATGTACTCCTCAGCTAGGCTCCTCTTACCATCACCAGGCACACCACAGTACTCCTTGCATTCTTTTTCTGTGTAGAACTTGTTTCCATTGCCCTGGCAGCCACCATAGTGAAAGGGAACGCACTTCCCTTGGGTAGCATCAAAAGCCCAAAGCTCAAAGTTGGCAAAACAGGGTCCAGGCACAATGGGCAGTCTGCAGGCAGCTGGAGAGAGATAGTGAGCAGAAGGTTAGCAGGGCAAAACCCAGGTCTAATGCCTTCTGTTTGTCCTATGGTGGAGGTTCTTGACTTAGGGATTGTGGGTTTAAAAATTATAATTGTATTTCAATATAATTAGTTTTTCCTTGTAATCCTTTGTATTTTATTTTATGCATTTGAAATATTATTCTAAGACGGGATCTAGAGATTTCATCAGATTGCCAGATCAGACATGTTCATTTATCATGACACACATAAAAAGTTAAGAATTGCTGTTAAGGTAATAGGACTTGGCAGAGAGGAATCTTGATGTGTAGAGAATAGCTTTGGCTAGAACCAGAAAGCTCCCAGTACCACACAAATACTTCCCTTTGTCCCTGCCTGAAAATTCACTATCAAAGTTTTGTTCCCAATAGAACTGTTAATGGTTTCTGATAGGGAAGACACTTCAGGTAGACTCATTTGTAATGACACCTCAATGTGAATGGAGGTTGGCAGGACAATTTTTGAAGGAAAAATTAGTGGATATAGAAGGCTTTCATGGTGCCTCAGTTGATAGCATCCATAACAACTGAGCAAAGAGAGGAATATAATAAATGAATTTCCTGGCTTCAGCACAGTATTGTTTGGCCCATGAGAGGTAGGAAAAAGGGAGGGAAGGTTATTAGTCAATTTATCCACTTATCCAACCCTGAGTCTTGCACTGAGAGTGACCCACTCAACAGATGCCCTATGTGATACTTAGGCAGCTTGACAGATATTAATTACCTCTGTATTCTCGGGCTGAGAATGGGGAAAGACTTATAGTCCCAAGGAGACTGGATCCATCAAATGATTCCAGGAACTCCCAGGGAGGACTTTCATTGAGCTAGAGTAGGTGCAAATTATCCATAGTAGGTGATCTGAAAACCTACCAACAGATCAGGACTTTGGTGGGGGTCTTCATGGTATAGAGAAAAGAGTAATGATCTTACAGGACATGAGTTCAAACCCAGCTCATGTGTGACCCTGGATAAAGCTAATTGGATCTCAATTTCCTTTTCTGATAACCTCTAAGATCTCTTCCCCTTCTAAATCTTTGATCTTTTGACCTGTTGAGGTTTGGAAAGACAGGTAATATATGGAGATGATCTCTCAGGACACAAACTCACCAACATTAGCTTCAGCCAAACTGAATCTGCCTAAAAGATGGCAAAATGCATTTCAAGACCAAATAGAAAACTGTATTTATCCCTCTAGTGCTTCCTTTTTTTCATGTAGATAATTGACAGTTGATCCATGGCTTTAACCTTACCCTCGGTCCTGCAAGTCTGAAGACACTCCTTCTCAGATTTAAAGTTGTTGCCATTGCCCAAGCAGCCTCCATAGAAGAAAGACTCACAGGTCATGGAAGAGACGTTATAGAAGAATCTGTTGATCATTCCTCGGCAGGGCCCTATGTCTTTCTTGAGGTGGCAGGAATCTGAGGATTTGGCAGAGGTGAACACAAACTGAGCAAGTATTAGGTACAAAGCCCTCACTCGTCATTGAGGGCAACTCAGAGAAGCCCACAATCCAGGAGGGATGTAATGCTATACAAATACAACAGCATCCAACAAAAGGCTATTGCCACATAGAAGGGGGAGATATCATGTGAAGGGAAGGGGGAAAGATAAAATATAAAAGAGAAGACTTCAGAGAGAAGGTAATACTGGAGCTAGGCCTTAAGGGACAGATATGATTGCACTGTATTTAAATATTAAGAGCTTCTGTGTCCTACTGTCTCCCTAATTAAACTATAAATTCCCTGAAGGCAGGGATCTTGTTTTGTTTTGTACTTTCTGCATTATAGCCTTGTTCAGGACAGGGTACTTAAGTACACAATCAGCTAATCAGTCCAGAGAATTTATTAATCATCTACAATTTAACAAGCACTGGACTAGGTGCTGAGGTGACAGACAAAAATAAAATAGTCCCTGCCCTCAAAGACCTTACAGTCAAACAGGGAAGAAGCCACATCTTGATATAAATAAATACAAAATAAAAAAATATATAATGAAGTTTTGGTGCAAAGGGCTCTAGTAGTGGTAGCAAGATCAGGGGAAGCTTCATGTAGAAGGTATCATGAGCTGAGTTTTGAAAGAATCATGGGATTCTGATCAATTAACAAGCGTTTATTAAGTGCTTACAAAGTGCTAGGCCATTTGCTAATCACTAATGAAAAAAAGAAAAAGGAATAATTCCTTTCCTCAAGAAGTTTATCTTCTAATGGGACTGACAGCATGGACATAATAGGGAGTAGAAGATACATACAGAGAAGATGGAAAATGGAAGCAAGTGCATTCCAGAGATGGGGAACAGCCAAGGCAAAATATGGGGACTAGAGATGAATTATCATATAAGGAACAGCAAATAGGATGATTTGGCTGGATCACTGTGTTTTGGAAAAGAAGTAATATATTATTAGGTTGAAAAGGTAAATTGAGACTAGGTTGTAAAGGGCTTTGAAAACCAGATGAAGTTCTGTTTAATCTTAGATGCACAAGGAAGCACAAGGACCTTTGCTTTAGGAAATTTATTCAATAAAGCTACTCTATAAGCTTTCTTGAGTTGAGTTTATTTTCACTAATGTAGTTTGAGTTACACAGAGATGCTGGTAGGGTTTCTCCATCCCTGGCCTATGCCAGTACATCTGTATTAAGAAGTGGATTATGTCAGCACAGCCAGAGGATACATATATATGGATAACCTTCCAACAGATTAATGATAGTACTCTCCTCTCTGGTATATAGTGGAAATGGGCGATCTTGTGATTATTACCTTCTTTTCTGACAAATCCAGTGGGTAACGGACCACCTCCAGATGCCTCAGCTTCCAGAGGTAACACAGCCCGCCGGCTTCTCTGGGGAAGGAAAAATAGAACTTGGTACAAAAGTAACTTTCTTTACCTGAGAACTGCTTTTACTATTGCCAACTCTGCCCAAATGGTCACTTAGGTGATTAGTTTTGAGAATGGGTGTATAAATAGAATCATAGTTAATGATTTTATGTAAAGTTCTTTCCTATTAAGTGAAATCTGTGTTTCCATGATTTAAACTGTGATTGGAGGAAAGGAACAGGAGGATAAGATGTCTCTGGAATGCTTGATGATGATGAATTTCTTGATCCCCCAGCTTGACATCTTCATTAGAAATATAATTAGAGGAAGTATAGCATTGAACTTCAGCCCTGTGGACTTCACTCTAAAGGAATGTAGTAGGGGTAGGGGGAGTACTGAAGCTGAGAGACTCACTTGGTGCTCAGGTGTAGGTGGAATTGTAGGCTCTGTCTCTCCAGGAACACATTCACCTAATTCCCGGGAGAAGAAAGAGAAAATGGTGAGACCCCAAGGTTGTGCCAGTAAATGTTTAACAACCAGTTTTCTAGGGGAAGAAAGATACAGGAAACATTTTTAAGTTTTATCAACATTATTAACATTTTCATAACATTTTTTTGGGGGAAACAAGACAATCAATAAAATAATAAAGTCCTAATTTATAGTGTAAAATGTTCACAGTGAAAATTTAACAACCAGCTCTGGTAAGTGGTTTGAGCATCACCAGATTCAGGAAGGAAATAAAAATACTTCAATTTATGGAGGCCTGACTTATCTGCCCATTCAACAGAACACTTCAAAAAAAGACTCAGCAAAGAGAAATGCTCTTGTACCACTTCACTGGGAAACCCAGCAGGGTCAGGTGAATGGCAAGGCATTGAGTATGTCTGCAACTTGAGAGAGAGAGAGCAGTCTCCTTTGAAGAAAAAAAAGGTTATAATTGGGGAATCTTCTGTTCCAAATACCAAATATTTGATTATGCTTATGGCTATCTAAATTAGTAGAGCATTTGAGCAGAAATGAGAAAATGGACCCTGAATTCTCTTTATAGAAATCATAACATGGAGATGTCATGGGATAGAGACCAGCATGACCACTGACTAGTCAATCAGTTCCCCAGTTTCCTGTAGAATTCCTCTCTTCTCCTCTCATAGAGTAATTGTATCTGAGAAAGGACTTAGGGAAATTCAGAATGTGAAAGAGCAGTTGATGTGATGGTGGCCCAGTAGAAACTTGGCTTACCTTTGTTTAACTTGAAAAAGATAGAGTTTTTAGGGATGCCCAAACCCAGGGCAAAGTCCCTGAATTCTTCCAGGAGGCTTTCCCGAAGCTGAGGTCTCCTACCTGGGAGGTAAAGCAAAGTAAGACAGTAATATGCCCCCTCCCCTCAAGCCCAGAGTTCTCATATTACTTCCTCCCCCACCAACATCCCTGACTGCTCATTTTCTTGTACATCCACTGATTCAGAATTCCAAACTCCTGCAAATCTTATTCCTCTCGTTCCTTTCCTCATTATTCTATCTTTTGCTTGAGGATAGTGGATAATTGTCAAGGATTTATTAAAGATACCCTATGATCCAGGCACACTGTAAATGTTGGGAATACAAATAATAAAAGCAAGACTGTACCTGCAATCAAAGAGTTTACATTCTAGTAGGGGACAAAAATATCTATAGGGAATGGTGGCCAGGGAAGAATGTTTTGGTCCAGGAGGTTACAAGGATTCCATTATATGATGTCAAATTATGAGTTGCCTTCATACCATTCCTGACAAGTGATCATTTAGCCTCAGCTTGAAGATCCCCAAAGTTGAGAACCTTGGCATCTCCTGAGCCCAACTGCTCTACTGATGGATAGCTCTAATTGTCTTAAAGAATGTGGATGTTCTCCTGGGTCCCTTCCCTCTCATGACTATCTTGGAAAAAGGCAATGAAGGTTTCTTCTAGCTTTACCTTCCCATCCTCCCACCTTGGGTTGATAAGTCTTTACCATAGAGTTTTACAGTGGTGCTGGATCCAAATCGGCTGGATTTCTGCATCAGAATTATGGCATACTCATCATAGTTGGTGTGGACCACATAGTGAACCATGGTTACATTCCACTCTGCAGAGAACAAGCAGGCAAAATGACCAGGATCTTACAGAAAAATGTAAGGGACCAAGACAAATGGTTTCCTAATGCTAAGTATATTCTCTCCCTCCTTCATTTCTTTCTATACTTCCTTCCTTCTTTCCTTTTCTCCTTCCTTCCTCCTTTCCTCTCACCTTCCTTTCCTCCTTCCCTTCCCCCTTCATTCCTCTCCTCTAAACAGTTATTTGTCTTCCAAGCAACCTATTACTTCCTTCCATCTTTCAATCCCCCTGGACAGTCATCATTCTGTATTTCCTTCTAAACATTCATTGAGATTTTATTTTTTACTCTTTGATTTATTTTTTCGTTCTTCAAAATATCCATTTCTCAGTATACCTATCCATCTTTTCATTTCTTCAAGGAGTCATTCTTCCACATCTTATTTTTACATAATTTTATTTTTCAATTAGCAAAAATTTATTTTTTCTCTCCTCAATTTAAAAGAAAAAGAAACCCTTGTAACAAATATGCATAATCAAGAAAAACAAATTCCTACATTTTTTGATTCCCTTAAAATCCCACTCTTTTTCTGCAAAAAGTCATTCTTAATCTTGTTCAATTTTAGTGTTTCCTCTATGTTGTTTTTCTCCAGTTGATTTTGTTTGTATATTGTTATTTAAATATTATCTCCCCCATTAAACTATGAGCTAGCTCCCTGAGAGAAGGGTCCTTTCTTTATGTGTTCCCAGTGCTTAGCATGGGGACTGGCCTAAGGTAAGCCTTAATAAATGTTTGTTGACTAATTGACTGACTACATTAGTTATCCATTTCCAAAAATGTGTCCCTTCTCTTTCATCTTGAATCAATCAATCCCTCTCTGATAGGAGGTAGACAACATTACTCATCAATGCTCTCCTTCCATATATCTTTCCAAACATTCATCCATTGTTCCTTTCATCTTATTTCCAGACATCCATCTGTTTTCTTTCAATTTATCTTTCCATTCTTTTATCTTCCTATCCTTGATTGAAGAGTTATTGTTGTCATGTAAGCATTCATCTACCCTTTCCATCTGTCCCTCCAAATATCCATCATCCTACAAGCTACAAGATCCTTATGGGACTATTGGTCCATTTTGGACTTCCTCGTGAAAAAGACATGAAGAATTTAGAGAGGATGGTCCCAGAATTAGGGGGGAAAGGTCAGAGGCAAAGAGATGAATGAATCAGGAGAAGATTAGGCTGACACCATCTGGGTCACCAAGCTTTGAAATCAGCACAACAGGACCTAATACACTGCCTCTCCCCTCCCTCCCTCTATCACCATCATGCATACTTACTGGACTTGTGATAGAAAAATTTTCCTTCAGTGTCCGTTTTCTCAAGAATTCCAGAAAATTGTTCACAGACACCTTTCCTAGAAAGAGGGAGAAAAACCCACACTCAAAGGCAGGTAAATCCTGGGAGAGGCAGTAAAAATACAAATCTTTTACATTTATATCAGTCTTAACTTTTCAAAATGCTCTTAAATCTACTATCTCAAATGACTATGGTAATCTTATCAAGCAGGCAGGATAGGGAGTTATTGTCTCCATTTTGCCTATGTTGAAACTGAGGAAAAAAGGTGAAATCACTTTTAAACATTTAGTCCAGGGTTTCTCCCTCTCTAGAGCTCAGAGGAAGGCAGGGTTCTGCACCCTGGCCTGGATTATCAAAGATAAAAAAGACCTATTTCATGATGTTATTATAAGCTCGTCCTTATCCATGCAATCCTACCTTGATTTCAAGCAAGCAAGCAGCATTTATTAAGCACTTACAATACTAAAGACATTGTGCAATTTACTTGACTCAAAGTGGTTGAAGAATGGGATTATTACATACATGAGACCTGGGGCCAGTAAAGGGAGGAGGGGGTTGAATGAATTTCTGAGATCCCTTCTAGCTCTGAATTCTACAATCCTATGAAATCTGGCTCAGTGGAATAAAGAAAGGAAGGAGGTAGGAAAAGAATGAGGATAGTGGATAGATGCTCTTGATCTCTTTTGCCTTCCTTCTCCCACACTCACCTGAATCTGGTGTTGA
The DNA here is from genome assembly GCA_023553655.1 of Myrmecobius fasciatus. Taxonomy (NCBI): domain Eukaryota; kingdom Metazoa; phylum Chordata; class Mammalia; order Dasyuromorphia; family Myrmecobiidae; genus Myrmecobius; species Myrmecobius fasciatus. The sequence goes on from JAJPUD010004287.1 coordinate 17,558, forward strand.
TGCTGCTGATCTGCTGGTCACTCTGCCCCTGGGCCAGGACCACAGTTCCCATGGAAAATTGGCCCTGGAACCGTTTCAGCCACTGGCAGTTGGAAGCGATGGCCACATCATACCATTTGCCAAACATCTGTGAAGCAAAAAGAAGCAATGGCTACACACATGCCATGTTCTCTCTTGAGAGTATCTAGCACCTCACCCCACTGCTGGTTTGCAGACCAGCCCTTGGAGGAGGTGGTGGGAAAACTATGGCTTAGTGAAATCTATCTTTCGTGTCCTCCCACTTTTCTCTCTCTTGAATTGTCTCCCTCTCCTAGGCCCTGGGTTCCATTTCCTATGGGTCTTGCTCTTACCTGGCTGCCAAATAATTCTTCCTCAGATTTTAGTGAATAATAACTTTAGATATTTCTATTTCAGAGGCTATTTGGTCTTTAATAATAGGATTCTTAGAGTCCAGTAAATCACAAAAAGGTTTGGAAAGGCTTGATAGTGTATGCATTACTCTAAAAAGTATAGTTTTTATAATGAGTAGACCAAATAGACCAAAGGGTTAATGGAATAGTTCTCAACAAGTCATTTACAACTCCCTGATTTCACTATTTTTCTTGTATGTAGAATAATAACAGACTCATAACTTTATAGCCCTTCAATGCCATAGACCTTCAATTAAGAATGATTAGGAATGCCTTCTTCCTCGTCATAGCCAAGATATGGTTATGCCAGGAGATAGCAAAATTCTCACCCTAGAAATAAAAATCCTCATCCTAGAAAAACCAAAATGCTTACCCGAGAGAGATTAAAATTCTCCTGCACTTGAATGTCATCCTGAGTGGGGACAGGACTTCCCTGGGCCAAGGAGACCAAGAGAAGGACAAGCAGCTTGGGACCCAACATGGCTTCTAGGGTCAGAATGATGGCGGCAGTCCTAGCAGTTGGATCTGGACAGACAGAGTCTCTCCTGTTCTCCAAACATAAATGTGTGCTAGAGATGAGGCCACGGCTGCCCAGTCACTGACCCTTGGTTGGGGGCGGAGGGGGAGAGAGATTGTTTGCCTTAGGCAGCTAGAGTCCATCAAACCCAGGCTTGACAATGATTGATCCTATCAGACTGAGAGGACTGTAATCCAGCATTTTGTCAATAGGGGTTTCCATTATCCAGTGGGGACACAGGACCCTTCTGAGAGGGAAACTTTCCATAGTGTTCTTTGTGACAGTCCTAAGATCATAGCTTTCAAACTAAAAGGGACCTTATACTAAAAATTAGATGATTCAATTCATCTAAGCCCCTTTGATACATGATTTATCCAAGGTCTCTCAGGTAGTAAGTAGCAGAGCTGAGATATGAATCTGGGTCCTGACTCTAAATCCAGAGGAGCAGCTAAGGACCAATAGCTTGGTAAACTGAGGAAATGAACTCAGTGAATTCCAGAGTTATTTCTAGCCCTGTGCATATGATTCTTTGGAGATCTATTTTAAGGATCTTGCTTTTTAAAATTATTTCCCATCCATGACTTCACTGTATCCTTGAAATAACCTTGTACAGGACCTTAAGGTTCTTTCTTGTGCCGAGCTGTCAAACCTTCAAACTTGATGCAGAGAGCACAACCCCAATGGGCTTGGTTACGTTATTCGAACACGGAATGTATGTTTGCCTAAAAGATTATTTTATGGAAAACTCACACAAGGCCAGTGCTTCCGTGGAGGTCAGAAGAAGCAATACAAAGACACTCAGTCTCTCTGAAGGATTCTGAAATCAACTGTGAGACATGGGAGTCACTAAAACAGGATCATCCAGTGTGGTGTACCTGTACAAAGATTATGCTCTATAACCAAAGCAGAATTGCAATACCTCAGAAGAAATGTGAGATGGGCAAATTTAGAAACATCTCCATTTCAAATGTTCAAATGGACTATTTGTGCCCAACCTTTGGTAGAGCCTTCCAAGCTAGTCAATATTGGTCTGATTGGCCAGTCTGACACACAATGGACCCCAACATAGTGATGCCATTTCAGTCCTATTTGAGAGCAAAGGATAACAACTAATTTTTTTTTATTATTTTTAGGACAACTATTAACCCCAATTTACCATTAGAACTATTGAGGCTCAGAAAGGGGAAATGTCTTATTAGGCAATGGCACTAAAAGTACCACCTAAGCTCCTTTCTGCTGTCAGTCAGTACTTCTGGAAAGGCACAGTGAAACTAGCTACCAATAAACAGTTAAACTGAAATCGGCTAATTGTCACCACCTTATTCCACTCACCCCACCAAACTAAGCTAAATCATCCAAGAAGCAAAGTCTTGTACTTTGTGATTCACTGTCCAGTGTGTGCCAAGAAGCTGAACCCTGTTCCCTAGCAAGGTCCTGAGTCCCCCAGGGTCACATTGCTATGGTGCTCCTGTCAAGGCCCAAATTTCAGTCCACTCTTATGTTCTGCCCCACCTACAACTCCACATTTCCTCCGTAAAGGAACCTCTTTTAGGGGTTAGGAGACCCCTGAAGTGACCATTTTTTTACTTAGGGTTTTGCCCAAAAACATAAGTCAGGGCTGAATCTGGTACCTGGGAAACCAGTCAAGGTCAACTACTGGCCCATCCCCCAGACATTTTCATGCTCTTTGTGCTCCTGTGATGATTAACTAAAGCAAACAGAGAAAAAGTAAACTTTAAGGGGCCCCTGAACCCTAGCTGTCTGCCTTTGAACCTGTTTTTAAAAATTAATCTCCAAGTATCTAAGATTACAAGAGATATCTGACAAAGCTAGCTGCTGTCTTTTTGTTCCTGACCTTTTCAGGTAGTGACATGGCATAGGGTCAGTGCTTTCTCTTAACCCCCTGTCCTTTAAGTCATGCCAGGGAATGAAGTCCCTTGTGTGATCCTTCCCTCCTCTTCACTCATCCTATCCCAATTCTCCCCATTTTGGGCCTCATGCTGTGTAAGAATCCCAGAGCACTGGGTCCTAAAATGCCTCCTTATTATTCATGAAAGGTCTCTTGGTTTCGGTTTCCATGCTGTGGCCAGGTGACTCGTGCCAAGGTATTTGTAGTTAGCTAAACTGTAAGGGATAACCCCAGTGAGAAGGAAGGAGCATCTGAGTTTTCCCCAGCTCCTTCCTTCTGGGTTTCTAGCTAACTAGCTACCTGGTGATGAATTTTCTTTTAGAATTCCTGCATTATATTGGTTAGGGCTCTCTGATCTGGCCTTTCCCTAGGAACCATTTTGATTGAAATTTGGAAAGATCTGCTTACCTCTTCATTCTTTTGAGACAACATTGGTATTGTTCAAGAGAGTTTTCTTAGGAAACTAAGGGGAATAAACATTTTCTAATTATTAGAAGCTGGGAGGGACTTTAGAAAATAAAATTTTAGAATATTAAATATTGACTGTTAGAGCTGGAAAGGATAGAGAGCTATCCTTTTTTATCCTTTTCTAAGTTGGAACGTTTAGAAAAATGTTAAGAGATAGAGTAGGACAGAACCTTAGAATATAGAATGTTAGCATAGAACACAGGCTGTTAAGACATAAAAGGGCCTTACATGCATGGAGTGTGAAGACAAAGAATTCAGTCTTTTAGATCTTGAAGAGACCTTAGAACATAGAATATTAGAACTGGAAATGTCCATGGAGATCATCCAGTTGCTAGATTCTCTAGCCCAAACTATTTCCTCATTTCATAGTAGAGGAAACTGGTCAGAGAAAAGACATGAATTTGCCTTCTATAGTCACACACTGAATGAGCAACAGTTCAGGCCCTCAAACACAAATCTTCTGATTCTAGTCCAACAACAAATGCCTTCCTACAGTTTGTCTTGGCTGGTAGACAGCTCCCATATAGACATTTTATTGCTTTGATTCCTTCTGGGTATCACTCCAATAAACCTCCAGTATAGATCTTTAAAATTCTCCCTTCTCATTCCCATGGCCTCCCTTTTCTTCTTTTTAAAGGAAGGAGTTGGCCAGGAGAAAACTAGATTTTCATCTTTGGGTGTAGAAAGGGACTAGCTGCCAACAGTTGGCGTACAGGTGTGTAGCACAGATGCAGAAATGCAGGGAGGGATTCCTTCGTCATGTGAGAAAGACACACAATAGTAGTCCTAGCCAGAGGCTAGATATGAATAACTAACCAATTATAATAATGGCTAACATTGATATAGCACTGTGTGCCTTACACTATACTAAGTGCTTTATAATTATTATCTCATTGGATTCTCACAATAATCCTGGGAAGTAGGTGTGATTATTACCTTCATTTTATAGATGAAGAAACTGAAGCAAACTGTAGAATAAGTGACTTGCCCAAGGGATTGAATTTGAACTCAGGTCTATCATTCTATCCCTATATCATTAGCTGAAAGATTATGCCTTTACCCACAGAGTACTCATGATCCTTCTTGTTCTGGATTCAGTAGGAAAGCTCAGAATATAACAAGTGCACATTTTCCCTATCTATCCATTCAAGGCCAAAAAATAAAATTAAAAAATGACATTGTCCCAATATTACCTAAATGTCCCAGATAATCACTGACTTTTTTCTCTCTCTGGACCTCACAGGGTCCTTCACAATATGGCTCAAATGTACCTTCCTAGCCTTTTTTCACATTTTGCCCTTTCATGCCCTCTAAGTTACATCCAAATTCCTCAAACTCAGTATTCCATTTTAAATTTTATTTTTAGTTTTAGTTTTTAATATTAATTTTTATAAGATTTTTATTTTCATTTTTTTCTTCTTCCTTTCCTCTCTCCTCCCTCCCTTGACCAAAATGGCAAGCAATCTGATATAGGTTATATATATATATAATATTTCCACATTAATTTTGTTGTGAAAGAAGAATCAGAACAAAAGGGAAAAACCACAAGAAAGAAAAAAAAATGAAAAGTGTATATTTTAGTTTGTATTCAGGGTCTGTAGTTCTTTCTCTGGATATGTAGATAACATTTTCCATCACAAGTCTTTTGGAATTGTATTGGATCATTGTATTGCTGAAAAAAGTTATGTCTATTATAGTTGATCATCACACATTGTTGCTGTTACTAAGTATAACGTTCTCCTGGTTCTTCTCATTTCATTCAGCATCAGTTTATCAACATTCCATTTTCTGCCCCCATGAATTTATATAAAAAATCCTTCTATTTGTGTAATAAGGGAACTTTGGGATCTTTAATGAAACATCCCAGAATGACTCATTAGCAAGGGAGTACATCCTGAAGGAAGTGCTAGGATGTCAGTCTTGTGAAGCCATATGCCTAAAGTTGGGGATTGTATTGGAACCATAAACTTGGAAAAGAAAAGATAGGAGAAAGGAAGCTTCATGAAAATGGAGTCCTTTAGCTTTTCTGAGCAGCTCTGAGAAGAGAACTAAAAAAGAACTGTCTGATTTTATAGAACATGGTTTACTGAACAAGAGATACTAACATTCCAAACTATTTACTAGGAAGATGAAAACCCAGGAAAACAATTGCACTTAGAGTTGGAGTTCTTGACATTTTTTTTTGTATCATGGATGACCCCTTTGGCAATCTAGTGAAGTTTATGGATCTCTTTTAAGAATAATGATTTTAAGTGCCTAAAACAAATCAATATATTGAAATACAACTAATAAAGAGGCAACTAGGTGATACAGCAGATAGAGTGATAAACCTTGAATTTAATTTAGATGTGTCACTTATATAGGTTATGATTTTTTTTAGTAGTTGAGTTATTTTTCTGAGTTTATCTTATTCCTTTGTCTGCATATCAGCAACTGAGTAGTTTGAACTTTCTAGATTTTTTTTTTATCATAGTCTCCATATTAGTGATTTAGGAACTTTTTTAAAAATGAAAATATCCACACAGTGGATAGAGTACTGGACCTAAAGTCAGGAAAACTCATCTTCTTGAGTTCAATCTGACTTCAGACACTTACCAGCTATGTGGGTAACTTTATCCTATTTGCCTCAGTTTCCTCATCTGTAAAATGAGCTGGAAAAGGAAATGGCAAACCACTCCGGTATTTTTGCCAAGAAAATTCCAAATGGGTTCACAAAAAGTCAGATGTGACTGAAAATGACTGAACAATAATAGCAAAACAGTTAATAAAATATATATTATATGTATTATATTTATATATTATATATTTTTAGTAAAATATATTTTTAAGAGTCATAGACCCCAGCTTAAGAATGTTTAATTTAAAAGGCAGCTCAGAAGGAGAATCTAAATCTAAGAGATTACAAAAGATTTCTAAGCCACTCATGGGAGCTTGCTGAGATTAGAAAGGGAACAAGTTTTTTTTTTTTTCTATCTTCAACCCCCTTATACTTCTCATGAGGATTTTTTTTCTTACCTATCATTTCATGAAGTGTAAGAGATGGCATTCACTAGTAAACAGCGTGAAAATAATTTAACCAGTTCATTCCCTCTTATTCTTTATGTTGCTTTTGTTTCTTAATTAAATGTTTTTGCTATTGGATTGGTGGCTCTTCATGATCTACAAATGTAGAATATTGAACTAAGAGGTTCTTGAGCCAAGATTTGCAAAATTATTGTTCAAATAGTGCAAAGTAAACCTGAGAAAAGTTGCAAAGAACTTCAGAACCACAGTTTTTTGAACTTTCAGGGACTTAATACCATATGTAGAATAGGCATCCTTCTTAATTTCACCTCTCAGAATCTTGGGCTTCCTACAGTGCTTAGCTTGGGCACTGTTTCCTCTTGATTCTACTTGATTCTGCTCAATTAGTAGTGCTCCAATTAGTAGTTCTCCAATCCTCCTCAAATTAATTAACTCTTCTAGGGCCATATTGTACCCTTTTCTCCCAAAGAATATAAGCTATTTGAGGACAGGGGCTGTGTCATTTGTGCTTTTTTTTAACCCAATACTTTTCACAAGATGGGCACTTAATTTTATGGAATGGAACACTTTTACAAGATGGGTACTTAATTTTATGGAATTGAACTGAATTGAATTAAATGAGGTCAGACTAGATTATTTCTAAGTCTTTTCCAGATCTAAAATCTTATAAGCTTACATTTATTTATCTTAGGATTAATGTTTAAATCTTTTAGTTTATTAGAAAGAAAAGGGGCTTCCAAGCAAGATGGAAGAATAAGAAGTTGCAAAGAAGTCTCCTTAGGTTCTCTTTGTCCTCATAAGCAGCAACAAAGTAGGCGGTAGCTTTAAAAAAGAACATAAAATAATAAAAATTAACTCTCTGCCAAGAGAGCAAAAATGAAGAACTCTACCAATACCATTTTAAATGCCAAACTGATGTAGCCTAAATATTAGAAGCAACAGAAATGGGGGTGGGGGACCAAGATATTCCAAGAGTTGTGCTCAAATGAATACATTGCATATTAAAGAATTTAAAGTGAATGAACACTGATAAGAAAATTGGAAAAGCAAATAAAGAAAGAGAGATTTGGACTATCAAGAAACTGCAACGGGGGTATGAATTGAAAATTGCTAAAATGGATGTTGTTGTTTAGTTATGTGGTCCCATTTGATACGGAACACAAAGATACTGGAGTACTTTGCTATTTCCTTTTCCAGCTCATTTTACAGATGAGCAAACTATGCAAACAGGGTGGAGTGACTTGCCCAGAATTATACAGCTAATGGTGTCTGAAGCCAGATTTGAACTCAGTAAAATGAATCTTCCTGACTCCAGACCTGTTACTCTATCTACAGTATTACAAGCTGCCCTGCTAAAATAATATAAATAAAATAAGACAAAAAATAAAATAAATCACGAATATGAAGAATATTAAAAATATCTGGAAACATCACACTACTCAATTGCAGACAAGACAGACAAAATAAGACAAGCTCAGAAAAATGAGTCAATTATTGAGAGAATCACAAACTATGTGAATGATACATCTAAAGGTTAAATCAAGCTTCAGTATCTTCAAGATTACTGCTATTTGAGGAAATGTGGGGGCAGGAATGATTGAATACTACATTCCAGGAAATGCTTCAAGTAAAATTTTTCAGAATAATCAAGTGATAACATACAATTAGAAAGAATACATGGGACCTCATAATGGCAAAATTTAAGATATGATTCCAAAGTAAGTACATCAAGAAAAGGGCCCCAGCTGCATACCTAGAGACATCAGTTAGGATTGCTAAACAGAAATGTTTAGCAAAAGAAGAAACTCATTAAATGTAGAAAAGGCATCCATAGATTCAGACTCAAAGATTGAGCTATAATTGCTATAGCTACTTCTAATTCATGGAAAGATTAAGTAACATGAATGACATTGGACAAAGTCAAATTCAAACCAGAAAATACTGAGATATAAGCAGGGACATTTCATTGGAATAATATCAGAATGAGATGCCCATGACAGCAGGAGTATCTGGGAGTTCATGAAGCTGAATAACAATGTAGAACCGCTGGGCAAAATAAACTTTTTGTAACTGAGGGTTGGGGATCCCTGGGTAAATAGAACTTAGGAACAAAGGCAATATGAAGGGTCTATGAAAAGCAAAGGATCTGACAGCCAAGGAACTAAAATGGGCATAGACTACTTGCATGAAAGCCAGAGCAACAAGTAAGCAGAAATGAAGAGGAATTAAAGAAAGTGAAGAATGAGGATGCTGTTTTCACTCAAGTTTTTAACTTTCCTCATTTTCTGAGATTTTCCTTTTGGTGGTATTGGTTTATGTGGGAGAAGAGAATTGTTCCTCCAGGAATGATAGAGTTCCAGCTATTTGGTTCTCTTGCCAACTGGAACTGTGGTGTGAGTTGCATTTCTCTATTGTACACGTTGAAATAGGTATAATTGCTTTATGTTTAAATGCATATTAAGAGCTTGTTGCTTATGGAGAGTTGAGATAGAAACATGCCAAATTCACAGAAAAGATCTCTGGGTAGGATCAAACATGAGCCATTCTGATGCTATAGAAGAGAAAAATTCTTCAATATTGAGCTTGATCCACTTGTCAAGAAGAAGATGGTCAAGGAGCCTTATTGGAGGTGGCAAGAAAAGAGCATCACTTTTAAATTATTCTATGTATTCTTTTTATACTTCTTAAAAATAAATTTCCTTGTCTTTTATTTTTACAGTACAGTCATTCTTAAATCTAATCCTTCTCTTCATTCCCTGAGTCCTTTCTTGTAACATAGAAACATTGACATTATGGCTGCATCTGACAGTGATGTAACATTTTATATCTATATCTGTATCTATATCTATGGGTGTATAAGTATATGTATATATGTATGTATATGGAGAGACAGACAGAGACAGAAAGTGAGAGGGGAAGGAAGGAGGGAAAAAAGAGAGAGAGTCCTCATCTATATACCAAAAGGAAGGATGTGCATTTGATTTACTTTTGTCTGTAGCCCAGATTGATCATCACTATTACTCAATGTTGAGTTTCATTTTAATGCTTTATATGAGAATTATTGTAGGCACTGGGCATTTTGTTCTCCTGGTGATATTTGCTTCATTCTTTCATCAGTTCATATAAATCTTCTCATGCTTCTCTAAAAAAAAGTTCATTGTTTTACATGGGTTACATTAAAAAAGTCAAAAGGAAAAGTCATAGAGTAAATATATTTGCTTTTGTCTGATAGTATTTTGTTAAAATGTAGGGTATAATTTTCCTTTTTCCCTATCTGATCAAAATAAAAATGGTTCAACTATAAATGTTTGGGCTAGCAATTTATCACATATTTGGTTCAATTGTTGGTTAATAGTATTTATTGTGAATGTTACATGCATAATAATAACAATCCTTTTATTTAAACCAAGAAAAAATGAATTCAATTCAAATGAACCAAAACTTGATCTCTCAAAGGTTACTATGACCTTTTCATTACTTTTTTCTTAGATTTTTCATAGACTTTATCTTAGTTGACAGATCTATAGAATTTGACATCCTTAATTCCATTGCCACCTTCTTGATATTCTTTCCTTCCTTGACACCCAGGGCTCTGAAGTCTTATGATTCTCTTTCCTCCCACTTTTCTGGCTTCCTCTCTTTTTTCTTTGCTGGTCTTCATCCTCCTCTTCACCATCCTCTTTCAGTGTGTGAGTTTCCTAAGCTTTTGTTTCTGGAGGCAAAGCAATCAGTAGGGTACTAAGATGGGAACTGGAGGTTCACCTAGGAGGCTGCTTGTAGAAGGGGCAGCCCTGGACAGCCTGGCAGGAAGATCATGCAATTAGATGATGGAAAGTCCCTTGTAAAGACCATCTAGTCCAACTCCCTCATTTTACAAATTAGAGAACCAAGGCGCAAAGAGATTAGCCATCTTTCTGTACAATTCCACAATGGAGATAGAAAGTCAAAATGTAAAAATGATCTCTGCCCTAATGGGCTTACATTCTACTGTGAAGATACACCATGTAAGCAAATGGATATATTCCTGACTATTTAATGAAGTAACTGCACTAACAACTAGAGGGAGATCAACAAAGAACTCATCCTAGGTCATATACCAATAACTGCATGGGAAAGATTCAAATACAAATCCCCTGACTCCAAATGCAAAGCTTTTTTGCTTCATCTTCCTTTCAGTATTACCTGCTCTCTTAGATATAAAGCATCCTTCTGTTTTAGCTCTAAAATATTGGGGTCATCACATGTGCAAAAATGTTGTGCAGCCTTTTTTGTAATGGAAAGAAATTGGAGACTGAATGGATGCCCATCAATTGGTGAATGGCTGAATAAGTTATGGTATAGGAATGTTATGGAATATTATTGTTCTATAAAAAATGATCAACAGGATGATTTCAAAGAGGTCTGGAGAGACTTGCATGAACTGATGCTGAGTGAAATGAGCAGAGCCAGGAGATCATTATACACAGCAACAACAAGATTATATGGCAATTCAATTCTAATGGACATGGCTCTTCTGAACAACAAGATGATTCAGGCCATTTCCGATGATCTTATGATGAAGAGAGCCATTTGTCCCCAGAGAGAGGACTATGGGAACTGAGTGTGGACCAAATACAGCATTTTCACTTTTTTGTTGTTGTTTGCTTGCATTTTCTTTCTCATTTTTTTTTCCTTTTTGATCTGATATTTCTTGTGCAGCATGATAATTATGAAGATATGTATAGAAGAATTGCACATGTTTAACATACATTGAATTACTTGCCATCTAGGGGAGAGAGGAGAAGGAAGGGAGGGAAACAATTTGGAACACAAAGTTATGCAAGGATTAATGTTGAAAATCATACATGCAAATGTTTTGAAAATAAAAAGCCTCAATAAAAAAATATTGGAGTCCCCATCAAAATTGTGAAGGAGATGATGTCACATGGCTTTAGGTCCACCAGGTGGTAGCAGAGAGCTTTCAGAATACCCACTAATTTTTTTTTTTTCCCTCTAACATTTAAACAAATACCCTCTGAATTTTGCAGTTGGAAGGGATCATGATTATAGAACTGAGATTATCAGTTCCACTGAGTCCACTCCCATCCTATTTTATAGATAAAGAAACTAAGGCTCAAAGTCATATTGATTATGGGGGCCATGAAGCTAAGATTTAAAACTGGGTTTTCTAACTCCAAATTCAATGTTCTTTCTTTTATCCCAGACTGAATTCTTGGGGATCATTTAGCCCATCCTTGTCATTTCTTTTTTTAAAAATTATTTATTTTTTAAATCCACATAAATCATCAGCATTTTTATATATTACCAACAAAGTTCAGCAGCAAGAGATAGAAAAACAAATTCCATTCAGAATAACGGATAATAGCATAAAATATTTGGGAATCTATCTGCCAAGAAAATGTCAGAAACTATATGAACTAAACTACAAAACACTTTCCACACAAATAAAATCAGACCTAGTCAATTGGAAAAACATTAAGTGCTCATGGGTAGGCCGAGCGAATATAATAAAAATGACAATACTACCCAAACTAATTTACTTATTTAGTGCCATACCAATCAAACTCCCAAGAAATTATTTTAGAGATGTAGAAAAAATAGTAGCAAAGTTCATTTGGAAGAACAAAAGGTCAAGGATTTCAAGGGAATTAATGAAAAAAAAGACAGATGAAGGTGGCCTTGCTGTACCAGATATAAAACTATATTGTAAAGCAGCGGTCATCAAAACCATTTGGTACTGGCTGAGAAATAGAGCAGTCGATCAGTGGCATAGAATAGGATATCAGGACAAGCTAGGTAATAACATTAACAATTTAGTGTTTGATAAACCCAAAGACCCCAGCTTTTGGGATAAGTACTCACTATTCGACAAAAACTGCTGGGAAAATTGGAAACTAGTGTTGAAGAAATTAGGGCTGGACCCACACCTAACACCACATACCAAGATAAGATCTAAATGGGTTCATGATTTAGACATAAAGAGTGATAGTATAAGCAAATTAGAGGAACATAGGATAGTTTACCTCTCAGACATGTGGAGATGGAATAAATTTATGTCCAAAGAAGATCTGGAACTCTTAATTGAACACCAGATAGATAATTTTGATTATATTAAGTTAAAAAGTTTCTGTACTAACAAAACTAATGCAGACAAGATTAGGAGGGAAGCATTAAATTGGGAAATCGTCTTTATATTTAAGGGTTCTGATAAAGGTCTCATCTCTAAAATATATAGAGAATTGTCTCACATTTATAAGAATTCAAGCCATTCTCCAATTGATAAATGGTCAAAGGATATGAACAGACAATTTTCAGATGATGAAATTAAAACCATCTCTAGTCATATGAAAAGTTGCTCCAAATCACTATTGATCAGAGAAACGCAAATTAAGACAACTCTGAGGTACCACTACACACCTGTCAGATTGGCTAAAATGACAGGAAAAGATAAAGATAAATGTTGGAGGGGATGTGGGAAGACTGGGACACTGATGCATTGTTGGTGGAATTGTGAACGGATCCAGCCATTCTGGAGAACAATTTGGAGCTAGCTCAAAAAATTATCAAACTGTGCATACCCTTTGACCCAGCAGTGTTTCTATTGGGCTTATATCCCAAAGAAATCATAAAAGAAGGAAAGGGCCCCACATGTGCAAGAATGTTTGTGGCAGCTCTTTTTGTAGTGGCTAGAAACTGGAAACTGAGTGGATGCCCATCAATTGGAGAATGGCTGAATAAATTATGGTATATGAATATTATGGAATATTATTGCTCTGTAAGAAACGACCAGCAGGATGATTTCAGAGGTGCCTGGAGAGACTTACATGAACTGATGCTGAGTGAAATGAGCAGAACCAGGAGATCATTATACACGGCAACAACAATACTATATAAGGATCAGTTCTAAGGGACATGACTCTCTTCAACAATGAAATGCTTCAAACCAATTCCAATTGTTCAGTGAAGAAAGCCATATACACCCAGAGAGAGGAATGTGAAATGTGGACCACAACATAAAATTTTCATGTTCTCTATTGATGTTTGCTTGCATTGTATTTCCTTTATCAGATTATTCTTTCTTGTAGATACGATTTCTTCTGTACAAAAAAATGATGTGTGGCAATAACTATACATATATTTGATTTCTTAAGTATTCTAACATAATTATCATGTAGTGGATATCCTGCTATCTAGGAGAGGGGTGGGGAGTAGGGGGGAAATTTTGTAACAGAAAGCTTTGTAAAGGTTAATGCTTAGGAATTACCCATACATATGTTTTGCAAATAAAAAGTATTAATAAAAAATTATTTATTTTTAATACACATTGCTTTATGACTCATGTTGGGGGAGAAAAATCAAAGCAATAGGGAAAAACTATGGGAGGAAAAAAACAGGAAAAAGAAGTGAATGCAGCATGAGTTGATTTACATTCAATCCCTATAGTTCTTTTTCTGGATGCAGATGGTATTTTCTGTCCAAAGTCTATTGATATTGCTTTGGCTCACTGAACCACTGAGAAAACCAAGTCTTTCATAGTTGATCATCACATATTATTGCTGTTATTGTGTGCAATGTATTCCTGGTTCTGCTTATTTCACTCAGCATCAGTTCTTGTAAATCTTTTCAGGACTTTCTAAAATAAGCTTGTTCATCATCTTTTTATAGAACAATAATATTCCATTATTTTCATATATCACACCTTATGCAGCCATTCCTCACTTTCCAATTCTTTGCTAAAAAAAGAGCTGCTACAAACATTTTTGCACATGCGGTCTTTTCCCCTACTTTATGATTTCCTTGGGATACAGACTCTAGCTCAAAGAGCAGAAAGCTGAGACTTAGGAAGAAGATCTTCTCAAAGTCACATCTTCACAAAGTCACAGTTGGTAGTATCAATGACAAACTCCCATAAACCAACAATGGAATTCCTATAATGACACCTTGATCAAAAAGAAAAATATTATTATATGATGTTTTGACAGAATAATAAACCATCCCTTCTCCCCAAACCCCCAAGCATTTGCTCTATGCTCTCCCTCTAAATTTGTGTACTTAAAAATTCTTAGTTTTGGCTTTTTTTCTTTTGTATTTACCCCATGTAAAAAGATGGGACTCCTTACCTACTGTGGGACTCCTAGACCCTCATCTTGGCAGTTGGATCATGTTTAGTCTTCAGAACAATACTCCCTGTTCCAGACACACTGGCCCTATAATTATTTCATCTCCAACTTCATAGGATCAAATAATGATATAGATCTAGACCTAAAAGGCCTAACCCCTTTACTTGATAGATGAGGAAACTGAGACCCAAAAACTTTAAATTATTTATCCAATACCTTACATGTAATAAACATCAGAGGAAGGATTTGAATAAAAGTTCTTTGACTTTAGATCTACTTCCCTATGCTTTTGTATAAGTGGTTCTTGATGCCAAGAATGAACTCATTCTTTAGCTTTATATGTCATAGAATCCTTTGTGACTGTTGTCAAGTCATGTCTGACTCTTCACAGCCTCGTTTAGGGTTTTCTTTGCAGAGATACTGAAGTGGTTTTCAATTTCCTTCTCCAGCTCATTTTACAGGAGAGGAAACTGAGGCACATGGGGTTAAGTGACTTGCCCAGAGTCACATAGTAAGTGTTTGAGGCCAGATTTGGATTTAGGAAGATGAGAATTCCTGACTTCAGGCATACACTCTATCTACTGAACCACACTAGTTTTCCCCATAGAATCCTTAGCTAACAAAACATTGGGTTCTACTTTTCCTGATCTCCTGCTATTAACACTCTCTTGAAATTATGTTTTGTTTTACTTTATACATTCTATGCTGTATTTCTTTTCTTTTGTGTATGCTGTATTCTCCAGCCTTTGCATCACCCCCAGCAGAATGCTAATTTCTTGCTAGCGGGACTGTTTCATTTTTGATTTTTTAATGTCCAGAACTTGGCAAAGTGCCATTCTCACAGTAGGCCCTTTATAAGCTTTGTTTTTTAATCTTATTGAATCCAGGACTCTTAGCTCTCAGTCTAAAATTTATTTCACTATAGCTCTCCTGCTAGACTGCCTTGCTTTCAATTCTCAGTACTTAGGCTGTAACATAAATGTTGCACAGGTCCTTCTAGCTTCTTTAGGTCTGGCAAGTATTAAGCTTTCGAGGCAGCTGGACAAGTAAATGCCCCAGTGAAGGTAATTGATTTAAAAGAATCACCAGCTCATCCTGATGAAAGATCAGTCTGGCTATTGGCATCAATGCAACTTGAAAGTCTGTCTTGGGCTCGTCAGGCTGGGCTGTCTCCTTGGATTCATGATACATGTAGCCAGGCAGGGCTGGGAACAGACATCCCCAGGGGAAGGTCTGGATGCAATTCTTGGGGAAAACCCAAAACCAATGTTCTCTCAAGAGCAGGAACAGAGAGCTCTCCTTGGGACTCCTTAGAAGAGGTTGCCAGAAAGGGTAGAGGGAAATTGATCTTAGGTCCTTTGGACCATCAAAACCGTGGGCAAGCATGGAAACAGTAGGAAGATAACATTGATACTCCGTCCATACTCTGTGGATTTAGGCTGGATTGAGATTGTGGCTTTGGTAAAATGCACCCAAGGAGAAAACTACTTCCCTCAAAGCAAGTAAACACATCCCTTTGGGAAAGCCATACGTACACATATATGTGTGTGTGTGTATATATGCATGTGATAGGGATGATGCTGGGCTTAGGATCCACATGGAGTCCAACTCCTGAGCTTTTTCCACTTGATTACATCTTTATTATGTGACCCTGAGCAAATTAATTCATTCTACTGAACCTGAATTTATTCATTTGTGGAATGGAGATAATAATACTTTTGGTCCTTTACATTCCAGGATTATTATGAAGATCAAATTAAATCATTTATATTAATTATATGTATATAAATGGTTGTTTGCTATTGTTCATGCCAGAGTTTTAAGTCCTGCTATTTTATGCCTGCTTCACGCCTCTCTTATTCAGTGACCCAATTCCTTACCTCCCCAATCTATTTTTTTTTGCTGAGGCAATTGGGGTTAAATGACTTTCCCAGGGTCACATAGCCAGGAAGTGTTAAGTGTCTGAGGCCACATTTGAACTCAGGTCCTCCTGACTTCAGACCAACTGACTGTGCCCCAACTTGTTTTTGTAGTCTCATTAAATTGGATACTAATGAACCCTTCCTGGCTTTAAAGCCCACGAAATGGCAAAATGAAGTTATGGAATCACAGAATTTGAGAGTTGGAAGGGATGCCATTGGCCAATTAGTCCAGCCTAATCATAAGGAATTCCCATCCCACATACTTGACAAAAGGCTTCCAAGAAAGGGAATTGCCCACCTAAAGGAAGCCATTCTACTTTTGTCATCAAGCCAAAATTAATCCTAATTTTTTAAGCCTTAGGGATCATAGATTTGGATCATAGATTTTAGAGTAGAAGGGACTTCATTCTTCATCTATTCCAGAAACTGACCCCATATTTTATAGAAAACTGAGATCCAAAGAAGCGTTACATAAATAAATAGCAGAGCCAGAAAATCATACTTCCAAGTGTTTTGACTCCCAAACCAGTGTTTTTGTACTACAAATCATGTTGAAAGATTAGTCCATTCAATCACTTTCATTTTCCTGCAGAAACAGGAACCAAGGCAAAAAGAGAGGATGATAAAGAAAGCTCTCCTATACATTTCTATTCTTGGCATTGTTCTCTGACTTTCCAAGTCCATCCCTTGAGGTTCAGAGGTGAACAACCCCTTGAACAGCAAGGGATAAGTGAAAGAATAGCAGTCGATATTGGAGCATCTTCCTGGAACCTAGATTTCATTATGTAATGCTCTGGTAACTTCTTAAGACTCAGATTCATAACATGAGGACTTTAAATGATAATTTACCTATCTTGGCTTATTTGCTTTTACCTGGCTCAAAAAATCTGGGGAAATCTGAAATTAATTCTAGATCAAATATATGATTGCTCATCATGCTAATGCAGATTCAAAATTATAAAACATTTAATGGAGCCAGAAATAAATAATAAGATGAAATAAATTCACCTGTTTCATCACCTGTGGACTGTTCTGCAGCTCTTGACTTGGTGTTTACACTCTAGGTGGCCTTCAGTAAACCTTCATTCTTGGGTGTCAAAAATGTGTTCAGCAAACCTTAACAACTATTGGTAGTCAGGTAGTGGGAATGGTGATGGTTTGGTAACTTCATCCCTATCCCCTAGGATGCTCAGAGTATCTTTCTGCCTCTGACAAATGGTGAAGGGAGAGTATTGCACACAGACCAGCTCCATAATCTGACATGTTTCACTCATCTGCCTTTCTCCTTCCCCATTGCTGCTTAACATGGACTTGGTTCTATCAGAATCGTTTTTATTTGTCTTCTAGGTTCATCTCCTACCTCCTTTCAAAGGTATAGTGATTTCACCTGGGCTCTGAAGAAGTCCTTGGTCCAAAGTTCTAAGGAATAGGCCTTTGGGATTCTAAACTTTCAACAAATCCTTCAGGATTTGAGAGATGTCCGAGATTTAGGAATCCCAAGAAGTATAAGACAGCTTGAGATATAATGGAAAGAACATCATTCTAGCCATCAGGAAATATGGGCTCCAGTCTTAGGGTCTATAACTAATCAGCAGTCAATTTTGCTTTCCTTGCAGTATCCTCATCCATAAAATGAAGCATTTGGATGAACTCTTTTGAGGTTACAGCATCAAGGAAACTTACCCTGTTTTATCCAATCTTGGTGTGCTCATAGCTAATTGCTGAGAAAAGGGGCTAACATCCAGTTCTTCTCCAGACTGCAGACACACTCATCTGTTTCTAGTGCCTTTGCTCAGCTATGCCTTGACTTGTCCAGGATATCAAGATCTGTAGATTGGTAGTATCACAAAAACTCCATACATTCTTCTGTCCTGGAGGCTACATGTTAGCTCATAAATGGAGACTATAGGAAAAATCACTCCCTCAGCCTCAAAGTAGAGGATGGAAGCAGTTTATCTAATCTGGACTGAAGAGTGCTTTGGAAAATCCCTATGAGGCTCCAGTGGGAGAGAAGAGAAGCTAAATATAACCAAACAGCAATTAGTGCATTCCCCTTGGGTGGTCCTGGCCTGACTAACAGGACTAAATCAGAGTTCCCGTACTCAGTGCCAGGGCCTTGGTTCCTTCAAGAGGTTGAGTACCTCCCAAGGAGTGGGCCTGGTGATGCAGCCAAAGATGGAGTGTTCTAGGATACAGGGTGAGAAGGAGATGATGCTCTCTGTGGCTAGAGGGATGGAAGGGATCACCCACTGGGGTAAGCTAGCAGGTGGTCTAGGGAACCTGAGTCCTTTCATGGATAAGAAGTGCTGGACTGGAAGTTGACAGGCTTGAGTTTCTGGTCCCAGCTGCTCCTAACTTCCTCTGTGAGTGTAGGAAGTTATTTAACCTCTTGTCCTCTGTCAAATAAGGAGGCTGATTTAGAATAATCTCTAAAAATCACTTCTAGCTCTTAAATCTAACCTTGGCTCTGTTTACTAACTGTTTGATATTGGGCAAGTGACTTAATTTCTCTTTTGTAAAGAAACTCATTTGTAAAATTTAAGAGGAACAGCCAGGTTTGAGTCAGGAAGCCACAGAAACTTCCTGGGCAAGTCATTTAGCCTATGTTTGCCACAGGGTCACGAAGAATCTGACACAACAACAAAAATTTAAGAAAAGGGTCAAGGCCAGCCATGTTTTTATTTCTCTTCAAGTTTTCCAGTCCTGAAGTTCTGGACTTTTTTTTACCAGGTTCTGGGGGGCACCTTCTCCTTGCAAACCCTCCCCCCCCCCTTTAGCTACTTTTTTTGGATTGTCTTCTTCGATTGGTGTAAGGATTATCTTTTTTTTCTGCTTGTATTTGTATTCCCACCCTTAGCACTGTGTCTGGCACACAGGAAGCACTTGACTTAACTATTTGTATTAATCATACTGTAATAGGCTTTAAACTTGAAAATACTAAAGTAAGCAAGGTAATGATGACTCTACTATTCTATTTCTTCCCACTTCATTTTCTATCCAGCTGTGGTCTAATTCCTTTTTAATACCCAATGTTGGAAGCGGTTTTTTTTCAGTCATGTCCAAATCTTTATAACCCCAGTTGGGGTTTTCTTGGCATAGATACTGGAGTGATTTGCCATTTCCTTTTCCAACTCATTTTACAGATGAGGAAACTGAGGCAAACAATATCACACAATCAGTAAGTGTCTAAAGCCAAATTTGAATTCAGAATGATGTGTCTTCCTGGCTTAGACACATCTTTTTTCCTCTTAAATTCCTTAAATTTAATGGAACCAAGTCAGTGAAACAGAATGGTGAGCAAGGCATTAAGGCTACTACAGTAACTTCTTTTAATAATTTAGATTTTTAAAGTACAAATGGGCAGAAGTGGGGGGAAACGGAAAGGGGGAAGTCTTTTAATTTGCTGAAAAGTATTCCGTAAATTCCCTTTCGTCTTAAAGTGCTTACAGCTCCGGCATCTTCACCTGGTGGGAACTGATCCCACAGGGCTCCTCCCTTGAATGTCAGGGTAAAAAAGCTCTAGTGGTTTGAGGACATTTGTCCAAAGATTCTATGACTGGGCTTGGTTCCATTTTCCTGGATTAGAATTGTGGGAAAACCTTCTGGAATCTGAGAGGGAGGGGATTGGGTGGGATGGCTTGGCCTTTGAGAAAGTTATTCTGTCTGGGCAGCAATTCCAGTTCAGTTTAGAGGATGTTCTTATAGCCTTAGAAATCCCCCTCACTAGTCAGTTCCTTAGCTCCCCCTTCTCAGTTGTCCCTCCTCTATTGGCTCCCTTCCTCTAGTGGGACACAGGAATAAAGCCTAAAGCTAAAGTCTCACTTATTTCAGGCTCCTCAAATCCCAGGGCTCAGGGTTCTCAGAGAGTCCACAGCCAGACAGCCACATGAATCCTAGTCTGGCTCTGCCACAAATACACAGATCAAGGATTCTTCTATCTCCTTGACATCACTTTCATTGTGTAGACGGTGGGATATAGTGAAAATACTTGTAATCAGGAAATTTGGGCTCAAATGGGGGTCAAAGCAGGGCTCTTACAGTGAGCGAGGAAAGAAACCTAAGGGGGTCATCTAGTCTAATCCCCAAATTTTACAGATGGGGAAACTGAGACTCAGGTAAAACAACTGATCTTAGGTTATACAAGGCAAAAATGGAAGAATTGGGATTTTAACTTAGTTCCTCTGATGGTTAATCCAGTATTCTTTATCGTACATTCTGTGGCCTCTCCTCTAAGAGTGTATAGCACTACACTTCTAAAATATTGTTTTTACATGTTAAATATGTTAAATTATATGACAAATCCAACATATGTATACATACCTATACAGTTATCTTACTGAACAAGAAAAATCAGATCTAGAGAGAGAAAAAAAACAGCCTAAGAAGGAAAACAAAATGCAAGCAAATATTTACAGAAAGCATTAAAATGCTGTGTTGTGGTTCACACTCAGTTCCCACAGGCCACTCTCTGAATGTATATGACTATCTTCATCGATGAACAATAGGAACTGGTTTGAATCACATCATTGTTGAAGAGATCCATGTCCATCAGAATTGATCATCATATAGTTTTGTTGCTGTGTACAATGACCTCCTGGTTATTTCCAAAATATTGTGACGGTTAAACTAGATAATGGATATAAAATCCTTTGAGAACTTTAAAAAACTTTACAAAGGTTTTGAAGATGATGATGATGGGGATGGAGTTGTTGTTGGTGGTGGTGGTGATCATGATGATGATGAAGGGGTTGGACTTTAATGACCCTGTCAATGCTAAAGTTCTAGTTCAATGAAAATCTATAAATTTCTTTGTCCCTAAATCTACAGAGGACTGACTTCATTTCCGAGAAGGACTTATTGGATCCTTGGAGTCTCTCTGTGATTTCACCACACACTGGGTTCCAAGAAAGTAGGAAGGTCTCTCTCTTCTATATTTCCTTAACAGAGATGAGAACAGGGGCAGGAGGTTTCTGCTGGGTTTATGGGTAATCACCTTCCCCAAGCTCCCATCTTGTACTTTGGCTTTATCAGTGATAGCAAAAAGAGCAAAGAAAATGCAAGGAAGACACGTGACTCACTTTTTCTCTTTATTAGCATTTTTATAGTCTTGTAGCCAGATTATTTCAGATTCGAAGAATGAAAAAAAGGTAAACTGGCCTCTTCCTCCAATGGGAGGTCCTGAGGAAAATATTTGAGGGGAATTCTCTTCAAAGCCAGGGATGTAGTACCAAGTATCAGATGGACTTCTCTGGCCTTGCACTGGCATTTCCCCCACCAACAATCCCCACCCCTAGGCCTCTACTCTAATCCAAGTAATCAGTCATACATGACTTGGAACATGGCTCCCAGCTAGAGCAAACAGGACAGACACAACTCAGCAGGGTGAAAGGTGTTGTCTGGATCCAAAATGTTTCTCCTGGGAAGTAGGGGGCTTTCCTTGGCCCAAGTGCAGAGCACAGTCAATTTGGTCCCTCAGCACCTCCAATTCTTCCTCCAACATCCTGGATGCACTTGGGATCCCTGTCTCCAAGACAATACAATAAGGTCCAGGGACAAGGTTTCACCCATTCCCTATGCTTCTGGAATATACCACCTACAATTGACCTCTGACCAATGACTTCCAGAGCTATAAATTTACTTTATAATTTAAGCCTACCTGTCCCTGTTAGTTCTCTCTAATTACTTCTATCTTCCTAGAAGCAGCTAGGTGACAGGAGATAAATCACTGAAGTCAGAAAGATCTGAGTTCAAATCCTGTCTCACTTATTAGCTATGTGATCCTGAGCAAATCACCTTCTTCCTTCCTTCCTTCCTTCCTTCCTTCCTTCCTTCCTTCCTTCCTT
>JAJPUD010004287.1:39780-60468 GCA_023553655.1 Myrmecobius fasciatus
TTCCTTCCTTCCTTCCTTCCTTCCTTCCTTCCTTCCTTCCTTCCTTCTTCTCTTCCTCCCTCTCTCACCTTTTAATATGCTTTTTTCTTCCTCACTAAATTATAAACAAAGGCAGGAATAATATTGTATCTTTGGATTTCTCTCAAGGCCTTATACATAGTAATTACTTAATAGTTCTATTCAAAGACTGATTCACCCTAGACATTTAATAAAGTATCTACTATGCCAGATACTGGAGATATAAGATTAAAAAAAAACATATCCTTAGTGTTCTCAAGTAACTTTCAGTCTATTGCTACAAATTGGACACATGCACACAAGCACACACATGTAAATTATATGTATAGATACACACTTGTGTGTTTATATGTAGATGTGTACACATATGTATGTGTGTATTGTGTGTGTGTGTAAACTGTCAATTGTGACAATGAGTACATAAGAAAAGTACAAAGTGCTATGAGATAAGGATGAGCAGCCCAGGAAGTCCTTGGTTGATGCTGGATGCTCTTAAGATGGAGCAGCACCCCTCCTCCCAGGGTCCCACCTCTCACCTCCTGTCCTCCAAGATGTGCCGCAGGCACTTTGAGGCAGAGGTGGTGCTGAGGGTATGACTTGGCCTTCTCTTCCAGAGGCTTCCTCCTTTGCCAGGGTCTCTTCCAAGAAGTGAGCCCAGGTCCACTCACTGCTTTTCCTGAGGCAGAGGGGTGGGTGAGTGAGCTACTCTGTGTCCCTCCTCTTTCCCCACCCCATGCCTGGAGCCCTCACCTACCTCTTCACAGGGTGCTTCCTCAGGTTAGGGCCTGGTGGTTGGGCAAAAGGTTGAGTCTGGACCTGAGGACTAGAAACCTCCATCTTCCATGGGGCCTTGGCTTGGACACCAATTATAGGTAGTGGAGGCAGCTCTGACAAAATCTGGGAGGAGAGATGTCCTGGAAGAAGTGAGGGTTCTCCCCTCTAGAAAGATGATCAATCAATTAGCATTTTCCCTTCCAGTTCCTCTTTATTTTTAATTCAGAATCTCCAGATATACTAGACAATGTGGTAGAAAAGACACTGGGTGGAGAATCATTCTAGTCTCAATTCTTAGTGTGCAAAGCACAAAAACTTGTGGATACTTAGGCTCAAAAAATATTTATTGAATTAAATTATTAAATTTTATTCATTTATTGTGTGACCATGAGCAAATCATAGTTTCCATGGGTCTCAGTTCCCTTATCTGTAAAATGTTAATTATGTCTGCCTACTGACCTCACATTATTGATTAATCATCAAGATGAAATAATATAGACTGCTAGAATGTTAAAGTTGGTGGGAAAATGAGAGAATATCTTAACATCTTCATTTAAGGCTCTATAAAGAAAACTCATTGATTTGATCATAATTATCACAGAAAATATTAATACACAAAAGATATAAGCCTTTGAAAAAAGAACAAACAAAATATAAAATTATTTTGTCTAAAATAATGAATTTTGAGGAGGAAGATTCAGTATTAACTCTTCTTTACTTCATTTCACAATCAAAAAAACATTTTGAATTCATAAAGAAAAAGATGACAAAAGGGAGACATGAAAAATTATTGCTAATTCCAAAGCAAAATTCCTATCTTAAAAAAAAAATTAATGAAAGTAGTAGCATCAACTTTTAGGGAAATCTACGGGTAAATTAGTATAAAATTCTAGTAGTAGGTTTAGGAAAGGTATAGCAACATAAGTAACAAATTAGTAAATAAAAAAGAAGTTAAATTTAAGTACTATAACACTAAACATAGTTGGGTAATCCTCTCCAATAAAAAGAAAGTTATAGAATAATGTGAAATACATGGGGAGGTTAAGATTAAAAGGTTTGATTAAATAAAGCATACAATGGCCATTTTGAAAAAAAAACAAAAAACAAAAAGCAAAACTAGAATTGAAACATACCTGATCTCTGTTACTAGTAGAACCCTAAACCAGAATGTGTTAAGAGAATATTACAATATGTTGGAGTAGGGAGTGGGAGTTAAGGCAAGTACAGCAGATTAAAAAAATTTGAGAGGAACCTTAGAGATTGAATTAAACATATCTAAAAAGGAATTCTCTCTACAATACATTTGGTAAGTAGTCATTCAGACTCTGATTAAAGACATACAGTGACACCTCCCTCTGTCCTGAATTAGATAATACTTTTTAAACAAGGAGGTAAGGAAGGATAAAAATTCCTAAGAATTAGAGCTATTCATTAAATATCCAGATATACTAGTAGCTGATACCTTATAGCCTAATAATGTTTAAAAAAATTTTTTTTTTTTTTTTTGCTTTTTTTGCTGAGGCAATTGGGGTTAAGTGACTTGCCCAGGGTCACACAGCTAGGAAGTGTCTGAGACCAGATTTGAACTCAGGTCCTCCTGACTTCAGGGCTGGTGCTCTAACCACTGCGCCACCTAGCTGCCCATAATGTTTAAAAATTTAATGGAGGTGGGCTTCTGCAGGCAATCATTAGCATTCATGGTTCAAAATGTCATCTTTTTATGTTATACCGCTATATAATAAAATATCAAGTTCTCTGTAAAAAAAATAAATTGCACATCTGATTATCTTCTCCTTTAAAAAATAAAATAAAAATAATAGCTAAAATTAAAAAAAAAGAATTAGAGCTATTCAAATGTGGCATGAAGAACTGAACTAAATTGTCTAGATATAGTTTTAACAGAAATCTGTGGGACTATCTACTCTTCATTCTGGACATGAAGTATTCCCTATTAATGGAATTGAAGAGTGCTTTAACTTTTAGGGCTGCCATTTAATCTTATTAATTATCTGTTGAGTGTCCAGCCCACAGAACATCTGGCAGAAATATTACCTGCCCCTGCTGTAAGACTCAATTGCTCAATAAGTTCAAAATATAATATTCTGCAGCAACAGATTGGTTTATTTCATAAGTGATAAGGTCCTAAACAACAAAGAATGTTCTGTTCCTTACAGAAGAGAGATGAAGGTCTCAGGGACTAGGCTGAAATGAGTTGGTCTCCATGGATCAGCATAGTGAACCCATCCGAGAAATTTTCTGGTCAGCTCACTGAATTCTCTGGCTATCTGTCTTAGATCGGATTATATGTGAACCTATAAAGCTAGACTGTTGCAAAGTGATCATTTTTGAACTTTCTGCCTTCAGTACTAATATGGCCTACTGCCTGTTTGGGAACACCATACTCTACAGAGGACAGCCTTTTGCTAGGTCATTTGATTATTTGCATGGCAATTCCACTAAGCCTTTCATATCTATGGCTAGAGAAGAAATTCTTAATCATACAAAGGATAAAGGAAATCCCAAAGGAAAAGCAATTTTGATTACATGAAAGAAAAAAAATGTTTGCATGAACAAAATCAAAGTAGCTAGGAAGACAAGATAATTTTTTAAATTTCTTTGCATCAAGTATCTCTAATAAAGGTCTGACATTTAAAGTACATATTAATTCAAATGTACAGTGACTAAAAACCATTCTCAATAGGTAAGTAGTAAAAGGAAATAAATAATTAATTTTCTAAGGAAAAATTGCAGTATTAACAACCATAATCCCAATCACCCAAATCACTCATAAGAGAAATTACAAATCAAAGCAACTCTGAAGTCTCACTTCTCATTCAGGAAATTGTGAAAGACTACAAGGCCATTTAAGCTTGTCAAAATAATGATTTTATGTTACTCTTCCCGAGGTCTGCCCTATATCTTCTTGTCCCCTTTCTAACATAATTGGAATTTTGGACTCTTAACTGCTTTAAGGATTTGCCTTTTTGTTAGTCTATCTACACTGCCCCTTCTCCCTCCCCTTCTACCCCACGCAAATTTCACTAGATAACCTTCAGGGATAGAACTTCATAGGTGGGCTTATGGGACAGTCATAGAAATGCATAAAGCAGCAAGAACAATGTATTTTAAAACATTATTCATCTTGTTCAAGTAGAATTGATTATTTTCAATGAAAGAATTCAAGGTAATCAACCCAAATTGAGAGAATGTATTAAAAAAAAATAATAGCTCACATTTATACAGTGCTTAAGATCTGTAGTTTTTTCCTCCTAACCAGCCTGTCAGATAAGTAATACAAACAAGATCATCCCCATCTTGTGGATGGGGAATCTGAAAGGTTAAGTAATCCACTCATACATAATCATCCAGCTTACAGAAGGAGTAGGATTTCAACTCAGTCTCCTGACTCCAATTCCAGCACTGTTCATTATGTTGCTTCTGAGATATCAAATCACAAAGATTCTCTGCACTATTTTATGGTAAAAATGAGAGATAAAACAATGAATAAAACATGTCATTGACAATAAGTACAAGAAAACAAATTATTTGCCTATTAATTGTCAGGATACACATGAGATTTTTTTCAAAGAAAATTACAAAACCTTCATAAGAGAAATAAGAGAACTTAACAAGTAGAGCCATTTTCCCTGCATTGATAATAGGAAAAATTGACTAATAAACATGTTAATCCTTCCCAAATTATTCTACATATTAAGTTCAGTATCAATGGATCTTTTTACAGAATTGGAAAAAATTAAGTGTTATGGATAAACAGTTGGCAAGAATTTCAAGAATCTTTGGAAAGGCCCTTTCCTCTCCATCAGATTGTCATCCCCTTTAGATTTTTTTAGAAAATAATTATCAACCTTTCTTCTAGTGGCTGAAAAGTTCTCTCTCACTCTCTCTCTCTCTTTCTCTCTCTCTCTTTCTCTCTCTCTCTCTCTGCCTCTCTCTGTGTGTCTGTCTTTCTGTCTGTCTCTCTCTTTCTCTCTTTCTGTATGTGTGTATGTCTGAGAGAATGAGACAGAGTGGAGGAGGGAGAGACAGAGACAGAAAGACAGAGCATCAGTTGGATAGAAGGATCCTAGAAATAGATTCTAGAAATAGAAATATATACCAAAAGTCAATGGTGTATTGACTATATACAATAATATATAAACAAAACAGGGAAGGAACCTTCTAATATATGCTTTGGGGAAAACTGGATTATAGGATGATAAAAAAAAAAACAGTTTCATTTCCCCATATATTTTTGGCCCTTTTTTTCTTTTCTATATATTTTCCTTTGGCAATTTTGTGACCTCCTAAGTCTTTATTGCATGTCTCTGCAGAAGGGATTCCAAATTTATCTCCCCACCCTTGATTTTTCCATGGAACTGTGATCCATATTTTCAGCTATTGGCTGGAGATCATCTGTAACATCACAAAATTGATATATTCCACATGAAATTTGTCTTCCTCTTGTCTAAATCTCTCTGTGAAGCTTTATTCATCTGTTGATTCTATTATTTTGTCCCTGTTACCAAGATCTAAAAACTATGGCATCATCTCTGAACCCTTCCTTTCTGCCTCAAATCTTGTGCAAATCAGTTGCCAGGTTCTTAATAACCATTGCCTCTTGTACACTTAGATTTGCCAATAACCTGGTCCAAGACATCATCATTTCTTCCTTAGAGTTTATAATTATCTCCTTCCTGTTCATCCTGTCTCCAATATCTTCCTCCAATTCATCCTTAACACAATTACTAAAATTTTATTGATGCTTGGGTCTGACCAGGTCATTTCCTTCCTTCTGTGGTGCATTATTACTAAAGAATAAAATACAAACCCCTTTGGTCTGGGAATGAAAGCTCTCTACAATTTGAATCCAGATGACTTTTCCAACCTTATTTCACACTAAAGTTTTCTCTGATCACATTCTTTTCTTTTGTTTCTGTGTATTTATATCAAGCACCGTTTTTCTCCATGAAAACGTCCTTGCTTCTCATTGGCTGAAAGCACTTTCTCTGCCTCAAATAGTTTCTTCTTAGCTGTCTGATCTTGGGCAAGTCATTCTCCAAAGGTAGATTATAAAATGAACACTTTGGGCTAGATTGCTTCTGGGTCTCTTCTGTCTCTAAATCTATGAGTGATTCACCTGGATTTTTCTTTTATCATTTTCAACTTTATCATATTCTCATTTGTATGTGTATAATATACTTCTGATTAAATGCTAAGGTTCTTGAAGCCAGAGCCCATGTCATAGTTTAGCCTTATTCTCCAAATTTAGCACAGTGTCTTGTACATCTTGGGCATTTAATAAATGCTTATTGAGTTGAATGCTTCACATCACATATAACAATCACCTATAGATAGAGTAATGAGAAATGGGGGAATGGAAAAAAGGTCAGGGGACAATGGATTGACATTTGTCATAAATATTGGTAGAGACATTTTAGTCTCTGGAAGATGGTGGAGTGAAGCCAGGAAGCTGCTCAGACTCTCCCAGTTTCCCTTGAGAACCACATGAAACCAAGCCTCTGAACAGAATCTGATGGAATAAAACCATCTCCAGTTCAAGATAAATTGGAAGGACTTCAAGAAAGGTCAGTTTCACTGGGAGGAAAGGGGTTTTCAGCCCATCTCAGACAGAGACTGGGAAAGCCAGTGAGTGGATCTTAACTACAGCAGATCAGCAACTAAAACCCTCAGTCCTGGCTCAGAAGCAGAACAGACCAGAGCAGCCTCTAGTTTCAGTTTATAAGACAAATTCTGAGAAACCAGCCTATTTCCAGGAAAGAGCAGGTAAAGCTATCCCTTACTGGGAGCAAAACACCAAACAGAAAGGGCTCCTGTGCTCAAAACCAAAGGGTCAGAGCTGCATAAGAAGCTTGGGACAGCACCCCCTTTACCCCAAGAGCAGAATTCTACCATAAAAGTTACAAAAGAGTAAATACAAAAAGAGAAGGAAAGAAAATGAACAAGAAACAGAAAAGAACCTTAACTATAGAAAGCAACTATAGTGATTGGGAAGACCAACTTAGAAGAGGACAAAATGTCCACAGAGGAAATCTCAAAGAGTATGTGGTGTGAAATGTGGATCTAAATTTAATTTCTGCCCGATAAATTTTTAATATTTCCAGCAATTTTTTGTTAAATAGTGAGGCATTACCCTAGTAGCTGGGTTCTTTGGGTTTATCAAGCACTAGGCTACTAGGTTCATTTGCTTCCATTTCTAATCTATTCCGTTTTTCAGCTTCCTTATTTCTTAACTAGTACCACAGTATTTTTATGACTATTTCTTTGAAATATAGTTTGAGATATTACTACTATGCCTCTTTACTTCCAATCTTTTCCTTTAAGATTCATGACTTTTTGTTCTTTAGATGAATTTAATTATTGTTTTTACTATTTCTATAAAACAATCCTTTGGTATTCAAAGAGCTTCTTGAAAGTGCTTATAAAAGATTTTAAAATGCAAGTAAGAAAAGTAGAGAAAAATGACAAAAGAAATTAAAGGTATGCAAGAGAGTCAGTAGCTTGGAAAAGGAAGGAAAAAAATTGACTGAAGAAAATAATTTCTTAAAAAATACAATTGGCCAAATGCAAAAAAATCACTGAAGAAAACAACACCTTGAAAACTAGAATTAATCAAATGGGAAAAGAGATAACAAAAGCCAACTGAAGAAAATCACACATTAAAAACTAGAAGGGGGCAAATGGAGACTAATGGCTCTATAAGATAGCAAGAATCAGTCAAACCTAAAAAGAATGAAAAAATAGAAGAAAATATAAAATATATCACTGGAAAAATAGCTGACCTAGAAAATAGAGACAAATGAAAAATTATTGGTCTACCTGAAGGCCATGACCAAAAAAAGAACATAGATAGCATTCTTCAAGAGATAGAAAATTGCCCTGATATACTAGAACCAGAGTGGGAAATATTGAAAGAATCCATTGAACACCTCTGGAAGGAGATCCCACAAGAAAAATCCCAAGGAACATTGTTGCAAAACTCCAGAACCATAATTTCAAGGAGACATTTTAATCCTTTGAACAAATGTAATTACTGAACTAATATAACATAAATAAGAATATTGCCTGAATTTATTTATTCAGTGCCATACCCATCAAAGTACCAAAGAATTATTTTATAGAGGTAGTAAAAAATAATAACTAAATCCATCTAGGAGAACAAAAAGTCATGAATCTCAGAGGAAAAAAAATAGAAGTAAGGAGGCATAGTAGTACTATATCTCAAACTATATTTCAAAGCAATAGTCATAAAAATGCTGTGGTACTGGTTAAAAAAACTGTGGAATGAATTAGAAATGGAAGTGAATGAACACAGTAGCATAGTGCTTGATAAATCCAAAGACCTCACCTACTAGGCTAGCTGATGGCAGCTAGGTTTTGTTTTGTTTTGTTTTGTTTTTTGCTGAGGCAATGGAGGTTAAATGATTTGCCCAGGGTCATACAGATAGTAAGTATTGAGTGTCTGAGGCCAGATTTGAACTCAGATGCTGCTGAATTAAGGGCTGGTGCTTTATCCGCTGTGCCATCTAGCTGCCCCAAATTCACCATTTGACAAAAATTTCTAGGAATACTGAAAACTGATTTGGCAGAAATTAAATTTAAATCCACATTTCACATCACATGCAAAACTCCAAATGGATAGAAAACTTAGACTTTAAAATTATATTATAAACAAATTAGAAGATCAAGGAAAGAAATACCTTTTAGATCTATGGAAAATGGAGTAATTTACAAGCAAATAAGGAAGAGAAGATTACAGAAGACAGTTTTGATTACATAAAATTGAAATGTTTTGTGCAAAGCTAATGAATCTAAGATGACAAAGAAAAAGTTAATTGGGGGAAATATTTGTAGCATATTTCTCTGATAAAGATTTTATATACAAACATATTCACATGCACACATTTATTTGTGTGGATATATCATGGATATAAAATCCTTATCAGAGAAAAATATTGCAAATATTCTGTCTAGTTAATACATACAATATTTGTGTGTATGTGTGCATGTATGTGTATGGAATAAATTCAGATTAATAAAAATAAGAGCCATTTAATGATAAAATGATATGAAAAGCTAGTTCTCAAAGGAAGAAATTCAAACTATAGACATAAAAAAACTCTAGAATCACTAGTAATTTAAAAAAAGTAAAATAAAACAATTCTGAGTTTCTCCCTCATCAGATTAGCAAAGATTCACACCCCCATCCCCAAAAAGAAATAAACATCATAGATTTTGAAGGACCTACAGAAAACAAGGACATTGGTGCATTATAGGTGAAGTTGTGAATTACACCAGTTGCTCTGGAAAGCAATTTAAATCCTTAAATCCATATATTTTGCTAAGAGAAGAAAGCTAAACTGGGAAGGCTATGCATACATGGCTGGTTATTGTCCTTTATTCTCAAAGAGTACCAGGATGATACAACTATGTTAGAGTCAAGTTACAATGTTATTGACTGACTGATCAGTCCAATACAAGCTCAGAATGCTCTGCCATAGGTTGAGCACAAATAATATATGAACATTTGTTGTGGACTCTTTAATTTTACACATCTCACATTTCTTCTGAGCTAATTCAATTCTGCCTTGGTCATAGAGCACAACACCTTCTCTGATTTGGACACACCATGCTGGGCACTCCTGTGCTACTGTCTCTCATGTCATGTTATCAATTCTAAAGTTCTTAAAAGAGACATCAAGAGTGTCCTTGTATTGCTTTCTCCCCTAGGTGAGTGTTTGCCTTGTGTGAGTTCTCCATAAAATAATCTTTTTGGTTAGATCAATGTAGCTGTGCTCTCTGCAGTACAGTTTGAATAACTGACAGTTTAATTCAAGAAAACTTCAGCATCTGGTATATCCACATAAACATGGTTCAATCGATACAAAATTGATAATTGACAAACATAGCAGAAGAGGCTAGAAAAAGAAAAGTAATTTTAAAATTTTTATATTATAGTTTTGAATGTAGTTTCATATTGAGAAAGGGGGAATGGAACAAGAAAAAAAAAACAATGCATTGGGAATCAAAAGTCCAAGAAATAAAACTATCAATCTGATTGAATGCCTGTTCTGCCCTGGAAACAATTAGTTACTAGGAATACAAACACAAAACAGTCCCTTCCCTCAAGGAGTTTACATTGTATTACATAAAACAACATGCTCATAAATAGGTATGTAAAAAGTAAATACAAAATAAATTACAAGGTAATTTTTGGATGAAAATATAGAAAAATTTTCATGTAGTTTCATGTAATTTGAGTTGAAAGAAATAAGGAATTTAAAAAGGCAGGAATGAGGTAGGACTGCATTCAAGGCATGGCATAGGAGATGGAGAGTCATTTGAGGAAAAACATCCCAAACCATATTAACTAATAGAAAACAAAAAAATTTGAACAATCTGATTTCAGAAAAAGAAATTGGACAAGTTATAATTAAATTCTCAAAGTGAGGAGGGAAATGGCATAGATATATTTACAAGCAAATTTTATTATAGATATGAAGAAAAATAATTTCTGTAACATGGAAGCTTTTAACAAAAATTGAGAAAGCAGAGATCTGATTAAACTTCTACGAGATAATATTCTGATACTCAAATCATGGAGTAATAAAACAGAATCACTGAATTGAAAAGTAAAAGAAAAACTGCAGAAAAAAGAAAAGGAACATGACATTCCTATTCATTTTTAAGAGAAATAAACATATGTTTGGTTAGCAAATAAAAGGGATTCGTAATAAGGTATGCTATTTGCTTGTATAAAAATAATACAAAGGAAATAAACAGAACTATTTAAGGAACATGTTGGGTAGGACTAGAAATCTTTGTGATAAATATCACATAAAGACCTGATATCCCAGAGCTAAAAAAAAATAAAAATAAAAAAAAAATTCACCAGAGCAACATTCAGTCTTCAGTGAATGAGCTTACCAAAAAAGAAAATACAAATATCAAACAATCACAGGGACACCTTTCAGGTCACAGAAGCAACAAGATGGTGGACTAGGCATTTTTTTGGATAACTATGACCTTTCAAACTTTTCCAAAACAGAATATTAAATAACCAAAAGATCAAGTACCAAAGATTAAGTAACTTTAGTTGTTTTCATGCTATAGAACAATTAAATTGTGGGATATAATCCTATATGGGGAGGTCACATAATTGAATGCAAGGGTCATGAAATTATGATTTGTTATCAGTAAGTGTTTGATTTGGATATCTATTTTATACATCTATATACCGAGGGCACGTAAAAATTTCTTGGGTGAAAAGAGGTCATAAGTGGAAAAAATTTAAAGAAGCCCTAATCTAGGATACCCAAAATCCAGAAGACCACTACCACCACCAACAACAACCACTGCCACAACTCAGGAACTGGCCCTGAACTTACTCAGCACCCTCACCCCTTTTATTTCCTTGACAGTCAATTTGGCCATAGTCCTTCATAAACAAAAACCTGCTGGGATTACAACCCAGAAGCATTGAATTGCCAATACCAGGAAAAACAGTCTCTGAACTGGGTGGTGCTAGGGCAGAGAACTGAAAAATAGAGGAAGTGGAACAAGTCACCAGGATAGGACACTGTGCATGTGTGGGGCTATGAAGCACTCCACCAAGCTTGAGGAAAAGAACACAGCACCCAGAGAGGTCCAATTCTAATTTCTCAAAAGTTACTTGGAGTAGATATGTAGGCTGGTGAACTGGCAATTACCCAGAGCCTGAGATACTTTGAAATACAACCTCCCCAATCAGAGGGGAGGGAGTCAGGAAGTGAGTGATAAGAAAAATATTGGGGGGGGGGCTGAAAGTACCAAAGATTTCAGGAAGAAGAAAACTCAAAGACCTTGAACATAAACAGGATAAACAAAGAAGGGAAAAATAACAATAAAAAGAAATCTGGTCTTCAGATCTAGTAAAGAAGTTCATGCATCTATAAAGAAATAACTGAAAAATAAAGAACAATGATCCAACATTTGGTGAGAGAGAGAACCCTGTGGAACTTGAGAACATGGAACCACAACATGTTGTACCTGAGTGATTTTTTTTAAAAATGAGAGTTATCAGAGCAGAATTTATTTCTTGCATAACAAAAATAATAAGAAAAATAGAAAAACTTTAATCTGAAATCCTTACCAAAGAAACAAAAGAGGAATAGATTGGTAATGCAAAGACATATAAGTAAAGGACAACCTAGAAGAAGAAAAACAAAAGCAATAGTATTAAAAGAAAATATGATCATAATACATAAAATGACAAAAGACAATTTATGGATCACAGGTTTCCCAGAAGAACATGACAGGATAAAACAAATCATGGCACCAGAATGAAGAAAATAATAGAAGAAAACTGTCAGAACTTTTGAATATAGAAAATGAAATTCCAGTGGAAAGAATTCAGATTGCTTCCAGAAAAAAAAATGGTGATGCAAACTCCAAGACCCATAATGGTTAGATTTCAGAATTCAATTAAAAAATAACAAGTTCTTTAACTTATAGAGTGCTTGCTGTCTATGGGAGGAGTTTGGGGGAAAGAAGGGAATAAAATTTGGAACACCTTTTGCAAAGGTGAATGTTGAAAACTCTTTGCATGAATTAAGACAACTCTGAGATACCACTACACACCTGTCAGATTGGCTAAAATGACAGGAAATTATGATAAATGTTGGAGGGGATGTGAGAAAACTGGATACATACATTGTTGGTGGAAATGTGAACGGATCCAACCATTCTGGAGAGCAATTTGGAACTATGCTCAAAGTTATCAAACTGTGCATACCTTTTGACCCAGCAGTGTTTCTATTGGGCTTATATCCCAAAGAGATCTTAAAGGAGGGAAAGGGTCCCACATGTGCAAAAATGTTTGTGGCAGCCCTTTTTATAGTGTCAAGAAACTGGAAATTGAAAGGATGCCCATCAATTGGAGAATGGCTGAATAAATTATGGTATATGAATGTTATGGAATATTATTATTCTGTAAGAAACGACCAGCAGGATGATTTTTAGAGATGCCTGGAGAGACTTGCATGAACTGATGCTGAGTGAAATCAGCAGAACAAGGAGAACATTATACACAGCAACAAGACTATACAATGATCAATTCTGATGGACATGCCTCCCTTCAACAATGATGTGATTCAAATCAGTTCCTATTGTTCAGCAATGAAGATAGTCATATACATCCAGAGAGAGGCCTGAGGGAATTGAGTGTGGACCACAACATAGCATTTTAATGCTTTCTGTGAATATTTCCATGCATTTTGTTTTCCTTCTTAGGTTGTTTTTTTTTTCTTCTCTCTTTCTAGATCTGATGTTTCTTGTGCAGTAAGATAACTGTATAGATACGTATACATATATTGGATTTGTCATATAATTTACATATTTAGCATGTATTAGATTACCTGTCATCTAGGGGTAGGGAGTGGGGGGAAGGAGGGGAAAAGCTTGGAACAAAAAAAGTTTTTGCAAAGGTCAATGTAGAAAAATCACTCATATATTTTGCAAATAAAAAGCTTTTAATAAAAAAAAAGAACTCTTTGCATGTATTTGGTAAAATAAAAAAGCTATTAAAAATAAAAAAAACAAGCTCTGCAAGCCATCAAGAGAAATCCCTTCAAATACAAAGGAAAATACATTTGGATAGTTCAAGACTATTTTGTACCCACAAAAAAGGAAAGGATGGAATAACGTATTCTGAAGAGCAATGGAATTCAGGATGCTGCCCAAGATGAGCATCTGTTAAATATGGGCTTAACTATACAGGACAAAATATGGACTACAGTAATTTGAGTTTAAAACATTTTTCAAAAAAAAATCAGAACTAAAGATATTATTTGCCTCTTGAATACACCAAAAATAGAAATTCAGGAAGAGTGAATAAATGTAGTAGACAAGGACAGCAACAACAGAGGAAAACCAGGGGATAGAAAGGAGTGAGTGATGTGCTGGGACTAAATCAAGGTCTAACAATGAGAGAGAGATAACCATTGTGGTCTCAGAAAGAGAAGAGCTCATACAGAAGTGGGTGAACAGGAGGGAAAAAAGACTGAAAAGGGATAGGGGGGCAGGAGGATGAATGAGTCCTTACATTGAAAGTGGGTCCACTGATGAATGTTGCTATGAGCAAAGACAATTGACTCACTAGGGAGACAAGAACATTGGACTGGATGAGGCTTGGGAGATTTGGTATTTGAAAAGTCTGGGAAGGGATGAGTTGGAAACCTTTGGAAGTGAACATAGGGAGATTTCTAGGAAATACATAGAAAAATCCCAAACAGGTCAACTAGAGAGAATATAGATAAGTGGACAGAAAAGTGTTACCATATGACAATGCCCTCTTTGACACCTGTAATAGATGGCATTATTCATAGTAATAACTGAGGCACAATGAAAAAGGGAAATCCATGGAATAATCCCTACAAAGAAGTGGCAGAAAGAACCCAGAGGTAGAATGGATTAGAATTCATTCCTTGAAAACTTTGATTATTTAAGAATGGCAGAGGAAAGAGAGGTTATATGAATTATATGAAAAGAGATGATTATATGAATCAGAGAACAAAGATTCAGAGTAAACAGAAAAAGAAGATGAATAATGAAGAGACTGAGAAAAATCCTTTTTAGAAAGGGGCACAAGAGCAGCATGATAAATGTGGAAATATGTATAGATTTATACATGTTTAATTGGATTGCTTGCTATCTGGGAGAGAAAATAGGAGAGGAGAGGGAGAAGTATTTGGAACACAGGGTTTTGTGGGAATGAATGTTGAAAACTATTTTGCATGTATTTTGAAAATAAAAAAGCTATTATTAAAAAAGAAAAGGGCACAAGAAATGAAATTTAATAGAGGCAGCAACTCAGCTGAAATCTCTCAATAATCCCCTCCAAATAACTTTAAAATAAAACCTAAAGTCAAATTTTAGAATAGCAGAATTGATAGATCAGAACAATATATTTTTCTCTCATGAGAATACTTAGGAGATTTGCAGGAGAGATCTATGACACCAGGATGGAAGCTTGTCCAGA
Source organism: Myrmecobius fasciatus (assembly GCA_023553655.1). Classification (NCBI taxonomy): domain Eukaryota; kingdom Metazoa; phylum Chordata; class Mammalia; order Dasyuromorphia; family Myrmecobiidae; genus Myrmecobius; species Myrmecobius fasciatus. Next base: position 54,608 of record JAJPUD010004287.1, read on the forward strand.
GTGCACACATGCAGTGGCAGCAATAGCAGTAAGAGCAGTAACTTCTGAAGCTCTCAGCCCAGAGTTGGTAAAGACGTTAGAGAGAAAGTCAGAAAGTGATTACAGGAGATCCTTTCCTGGTGCAGGATACAGCTGGCACTGCCAACTCTATTGCCCATACTGTTCTGGGTCACAGAACTTGTATTGTTCTTGTGGTCGGTGACAAGGAAATAGGAAATCTGGTCACATTTCCAGAGCATTCCAGAGGAATGCTAGTGCTTGCAGCTGCAAAGAAGCAGGGGATCACACCTGCTGGGAAGCCCTGAAAATTTGCAGATATTCTGAACTAATTCTGAAAATGCACAAAAAAGCCTGAAGATTGGCATAGTTTCTCTCCATCCCTAAGTGAGCAGAAATCAGCTTTACCATAAAGCTCAAAATCAAGAAAAAGACTAGAAAAGTAATCAAAAAACAAAAACAAAAGAAGTTGACCATAAAAAGCTACCTTGGTGGCAGGGATGACCAAGGCACAAACTCAGAAGAAGATAATAATGTGAAAACAGCTACTACCAAAGTCACAAAAAATGCTAATTGAACACAAGCCTGACAAAAATTCCTAGAAGAGTTAAAGAAAGAGATGAGTGGTAGAAGAAAAATTGGGAAAATAAATGAGAATGATACAAGAAAATTATGAAAAGAAAGTTACCAGTTCAGTAAAAGAAGCACTAAAAAATAAAGAAAACAATATCTTCAACAGAATTGGTCTAATGATAAAAGTGGCACAAAAATTTATTGAAGAAACTAATTCCTTAAAAAAGAATAGGCCAAATGGAAAAGAAGGTACAAAAATTCACTAAAGAAAAGAATTCCCGTAAAAGCATAATTGAATAAATGGAAAAAGAGATAGAAAACTCGCTGAAGAAAATAGTTCCTTAAAAATTAGAATTGAGCAAGTGGAAGGTAGTAACTCCATGGGATGTCAAGAAACAATAAAAGTTTAAAATACAAAAAAAGTTAAAAATAGAAAAATAGGAACTATCTCATCAGAAAAGCAACTGACCTGGAAAAACAGATTAAGGAGAGAAGATTGGGCTACCAAAAAATCATCACCAAAAAAAGAACCTAGACATTCTAATTCAAAAAATTATAAAGGAAAACATAGCTTCAGATGGTAAAAAAGAAATTGAAAGAATCTACCAATCATCTCCTGCAAGAGTTCCCAAAATGTAACCTCTCAGCAATATTATAGCCAAATTCCAGAGCTTTCATGTCAAGGAGAAAATACTGAAGTCAGCCAAAAACAAATAATTCACATATGGTGGAGCTATAGTCAGGATCGCTCAAGATTTAGAACTTCCATATTAAAGGATCAGAGGGCTTCTAATATATGATACTTTGGAAGGCAAATGATCCAGGATTACAACCAACAATCACTTATCTAAGAAAAGTTAATATAATCCCTTCATGAAAAAAATGGATATTTAACAAAATAGAAAACTCTTAAGCATGTTTGATGAAAAGATTAGAGCTGAGTAGAAAAACTGACACTCAAACATAAGACTCAAGAGAAGGTAAACAAAAAAAAAATCATAAGAGGCTCAATAAGGTTAAATTGTTTGTTTTCCTACATGGAACAATGATTCATATTAACTCCTAAGAACTTTATCATTATTAGGGCAGCTAGAAGGAGTATCCATAGATAGAGAACATGAATATGAATTGTTATGTTGGAATAATCTCCAAAAAAGAATGTAGAGGTGAGAAAGAGGGCAGAGCTTAGAGGAGGAGGAAGAGAGAGATAAAATGGGAAATTTTTATTACATAAAAGAAGAATGCAAGAAAGAGCTTTTGCAGTGGAGAGAAAAATATAGGAGTGGTTGAGGGCAATGCTTGAACCTCACTCTCATTAGAATTGGTTCAAAGAGGGAAGAATATACACATACATATGTACATATATACATTGATACACATACATACACTCAGCTGTATATAGAAATCCACCTTAACCAACTGGGAAATAGAAGGGGAAGGGAATATGAGAAGGGGGGGAATTTTGAAGGGGAGGGCAGATTGGGGGAAGCAGTGATCAGAACTAAAACAGACTTCTGAGGAAGGACAGGATAAAAAGAGAGAGAAAAGAATAAACAGAAGGAAATGGGTTAGAAGGATGTACAGTAATCAGAACTATGCATGTGATTAGGATGAGCTCACTCATAAAATGAAAGTGGAGAGTAGAATGGATTAGGAACCAGAGTTCAACAATATGTTGTTTACAAGAGACACATTTAAGACAGAAATATACACAGAGAATTAAAATAAAGGACTGAAGCAGAATTTAATATGAATAGGAAGTTTTCAGAAGAAATCAAAGACATCTATAGTCATATGAAAAAATTACTCTAAATCACTATTGATTAGAGAAATGCAAATTAAAACAACTCTGAGGTGCCACCACAGATATGACAAATTCTGGAGCAAATGAGGGAAAATAGATAAACTAATGAATTATTGGTGGAGTGATGAACCAATCAAATAATTCTGGAGAATAATTTAGAACTAGACCCAAAATGATATAAAATTATGCATAACCAAGATCAAGTCTGTATCCCAAAGTGATGAAAGAAAAAGAAAAAGGACCCAGCTGTGTGTGTGTGTGTGTGTGTGTGTGTGTGTGTGTGTGTGTATATATATGTAAATCAGTTCTTGTTGTGGTAACAAAGAATTGGAAGTAGAAGGCATGTTCATCAGTTGACGAATACTTAAACTATTGTTCTCTAAGAAATGATGAGGATAATGGTTTCAGAAAAACATGGCAAAACCTGCATGAACTGATGCAAAGTGAAGTGAGAAGGACTGTTATGCATAGTAACAACGATGTTGTAATGATGATCAACTGGGAGACTTGGCTACTCTGGTCAATACAGTAATCCAAGACAGTTCCAAAAAACTCATGAAAAAATGCCATTCACCTCCAGAGAGAGAATTTGACACTTAAAATATAAAAAGGAAAGGAATGTTAAAATAAATAAATAATATTTTTAAAAAGAAAAGAAAAAAGAAATCTATAATTCAGAGAAGTCCACTACTTTCTAAGTCAGCCTATTTTACATTGAGTCTAGTAATAAAAAGATTTTCCTTTAAAAAAAAAAGAAATGAAATTTTAGAAACTAATGATAGGAACAATTGAAGAGGGGAGAGGAAAGGGGAATCTACTTGACTGACAGGAAAAAAAGAGGAGAAAAATATATAAGCAGATAAAAACAGGAAAGAGGAACTAATGAACAAAATTAAATAGAAAAGTGATAACAAATGAGAAGAGGGCATTAGGAATGAAGTAAACAAAGTCAATAGGAACAAAACTACCTTTAAAAAAGTAACTAAAGGAACATAATATTGGGTTTACAGAGGAGAGAAAAATTGTAACAAAAAATTTTTAGAGATAGAGGAAAAATAAAGCTAATTCTTATAACTTTAAATGTGAATGTATTAAACAATCCAGTAAAATGAAAACATGTGGTAAATTAGATAAGAAAACAAAACTCTGCAATCTGTTGCTTATAGAAAACGTATTTTAAAAACAGGCATACACATAATAAAACTGAGAGGATGGAAAAATTTTTTACTATGCATTAAATCACAAAAGCAGAAGTTGTCATCATGCCACCAGGGAAACAAAAACAAATATTCAAAAAATAAAATATGTATAAATAAGAAAAATATGCTGAAATGAGCTATAGACAACAAATCAACATCAGTAATAAACTTAAATGTTTCAAATCACCTAGCATTCAAATTCATGAAGGACATCTATCTGAGCTTCAAGAAGGCATAGACAGGAATATAATAGTGACAGGACATTTCAGGGTCCTACAACAGTTTTGGATAAGTCAAACGGAAAGACAAACAAAAGAAAAAATATGAAACTGAACAAATTTCTGGAGAAATTATAGTTAAAACATTTATGGCATGTTCTTAATAGGGCAACAAAATTGCACATATGCATATATGTGTTACATATATGTGCATGTGCACACATATTTATGCATACATGTGTGCATGTGTGTACATAAATGCTTGTGGATGTATACATACATACATATATGTATGTATGTATGTTTCTTTGAACTGTATAGAACTTTTACAAAAACTGACTATGTATAATATATACAGAGAAGCATGGAAAGATCTGTGTGAACTGATACAGAATAAAGTAAGAACATCCAAGAAAACAACAGCACACAGGAACTACAACAATGTAAATGAAAAAAGAAATAATCATCCTCTTCTCCCCATAAAAAATAAATATAACACAATTATAAGGATAAGTGGGACTCGAAGAGATATGAAAAGAGACTCATGACCTAATCCTTCATGGAGGTAGGAATTCCACAGGTGGTATACATTATACATTGTTCGGTTGTGCTGATTTTCCCCCTCTTTAACAATTGAGTTTTAAAAATCTAAGTACAGAAAATGTCAGCAAAATTTTATTTAAAATAATCACAAAGACAAAAATGTTCAATTTTAAATTTGTAGAGTTTTTTAGTAAACATTTTAGAATTGCCACTTCACGACCATTAAATTGGAGGAAAAATTGGATTATAAAATTCAGCATTAGTAGAGTTGTCTGGCAATTTGTATATTATCACATTATTGTTGGCATTGCAAATAGATATAGTCTTTTTGAAGGGCAATTTGACTGCTCACAATGAGTTAAATAAATGATTTTACTCTTTGACCCAGAAATTAAATGACTGAAATACGCTTTAAGGGTGTAATAAAAAAGAACATGTATATGTAGGCATACACACACATATAACTCTAAACAAAAAAAAAAAAACTAAAGAAAGTTTGGTGTGTTTTGCATCAGATCTTATATAGAGAATTTCTTGGAAGACAAGGATAAAAATATATAACATGAGAAGTAAAGTGCAAAAAATCTATAGCAGTGTTGTTTGCAACAACAACAAAAAAATTGGAAAGAATCTAGGTGACCAATGGTTAAAGAATGGTTTAGTAAATTGTGTTATAATTGAAAATAACAACATTAAGAGTAACATAAGAAATATGCAAATACAGGAAGTCATATGAAATAGTGCAAGATGAAGAACTAAAACATTTGCACTTAGTATAACAATAGCAGAAATAGGAATGGGCAGAAATCACAAAGGGATACAAAGGGAATAGGTACTTTGTTAGTGCTATCAACTTAAGACAGGCAGCTATGCGGCTCAGTGTATAGAGGAGTGGACCTGGAGTCAGGAAGATCTGAGTTCAAATGTAGCCTCATTTACTAAGTGCATGACCTTGACCAAGATATGTAATCTCTGTTTGCCTCAGTGTCCTCATCTGCAAAATGAGCTGGAAAGGGAAATGGCAAATCATTTTATTATCTTTGCCAAGAAATCTCTAACGGAATCTGAAAGAATCAGTCACGACAGAATGATTTATCCACTTCAGATATTTTTTTTCAGGAGTATGTATTGAATGTATTCATATTGATTCGGGGGGGGGGGAGTTAAAATCCTGATAAGAATTTAAAAACACACAAACATGTCATTTCAACTCTTTCTTTTTAAATACTGGTTATATTAAGGAAATACCCTAGAATTACATAGTTGGATTTGAACAATTTTGCAGATAATAAAGGTTCTTGCAAAACTTATAGACAAGGCAGAGAGCTGTAGATGGGAAGAGGGATCAGCTTGGCAGATTTAGAATTGGTTGTATAAGACACAAAGTGTTGAGAGAAAGGTTACCTTGGAGGGAAGTCTCTAGTGACATATCACAGGGCATATCCTTCATCCTGTGCTGTTCCAAAATTTATCAATAAAATGTTGACCTAAGTGGGGATGTCATACTCATTAAGTTTGTGTATATCA
>JAJPUD010004287.1:65468-104547 GCA_023553655.1 Myrmecobius fasciatus
GACTTGCATGAACTGATGCTGAGTGAAACGAGCAGAACCAGGAGATCATCATGCACAGCAACAACAGTATTACATGATGATCAATTCTGATGGACATGGCTCTCTGCAATAAAGAATTGTCTCAAACCAGTTCCAGTTGTTCACTGAAGAAAACCATATACACCCAGAAAGAGGGACATGAAATATGGACCACAACGTAACATTTTCATGATCTCTATTGACATTTGCTTGCATTGTGTTGCCTTTCTCTGATTCTTTTTTTTTCTTGTAGATAGGATTTTTCTTGCATAACTTCTCAAGCATTTCAACATTATTAACATGTAGTGGACGTCCTGCCATCTAGGGGAGGGGAGGGGACTGGGGGTAAAATTTGTATTGGAAAGCTTTGTAAAGATCAAGGTTGGGGAACTACCCATACATATGTTATACAAATAAAAGCTTAAAATAAAAAAAAAATCAATTGAACAACTATGTCTAAATTTAATGTTAATGTAAAAGGAAGTAAGGAAACATGCATTTATGAAGTGCCTACTATGTGCCAGGCACAGCTAAGCACTCTGCAAATTTATCTAATTAAAATCTCACAACCATTGGTGACATTATTATACCCATTTTATATTTTAGAAAACTGAGTTAGACAGGGTCAACCAGCTAGTAAGTATCTGAGGCTAAATTTGAACTCAGGTTTTCCTGATTTCAGGCCCAGTGATCTATCTGTTTTGGTAATAGGTAACTCAAAGAAAATGGGGGTTTTAGTGGTTTTAATTATTAGCAAATTGTGAAGAATGTGAGGTGGCCTATCCAGGTTCTATTAATGTAAGCAAAGTATCTTTGTATTCTGATTAGATTTCATTAGGAGAATTATATTCATTACTGGATTGCACACTCCGGGAAGGACGTTAAGTGGAGTACATCTGCAGAAAGGTAGTTAGAATGTTGAAAGGATTCAAAAGCATGAAATATGAGACAAAATTTTCTAATAGGAAAAACACAATTTGGACTCAAAGAGCTTGAGTTTGATCATTGCTCTACTACTTCCTCCTTTTGAGATTTGGGACAAATTACTTCTTTTTGCTGGAATTCATTTTCCTCAAATCCACAAAAATAAAAGGAGTTGGTTGGATTACTTCTAAATCATTCTTCTAGGTCAACTTTATTACTCTAATTTAATGTTATCATTCCAAGAATATTTCCCCTGGAAATGAGGGAGAAAAAAGGAGCACATGAGACTGGGAGGGAGCTTAGACATTGTCCAGGTCAACCCCTTTCTTTTATTTTTATTTATTGCTTTTTGCTGAGGCAATTGGGATTAAGTGACTTGCCCAGGGTCACACAGCTAGGGAATGTTAAGTGTCTGAGACAAAATTTGAACTCAGGTCCTCCTGACTTCAGGGCTGGTGCTCTCTCCACTGTGCCACCTAGCTGCCCCCAACCCCTTTCTTTTAAAGAGGAAGAGCTTTCACATGGAAGAAGGTTTAGATGCATTTTGCCTGACCACTTTAGGGCAGAAGATTTTTTCTCAATGGCAGGAAGGGCTTCTTTACAATTAGTTAATCAATAATGGAACAGATTGCCTCAATGGATAGCACACAGATAGATTTAGAACTGTTTGCTTTCATCGAGGAGGATGTCTTGACTTAGAAGTGAATTCAATTTAAGTCAGACAGAACTGCAGTCATCAGATTTGTTCTCTCCTGCAGTCAATGGAATCCAGTGGTAAGACAGAGGTCAAAATGACTGGCAATGGTCCTGAATGCAGTGGCCTTTCTAAGCTAAGGTCTTTCCCAGGTCTCAGTTTGTCTGAGGCAATACTGAATCAGTGATTAAAGGCTACGTAAGAACTGAGGCAAAAGATGGTCTAATTTGTCTTCTCAAAAGAATCAACTTGAGAGGGGAAGACCCTCAGAGTTTCTGACCAGAGCAAAGATGATCACCATTTACGCTCACTCTGAGCCATCAAAACCCCAAATAATGGACAAGAGAGGCTTGGGCTGGGATTTATTACTGGCCAATCAGTGAAAGCCTAGAGGCTGTAGAATTATATGTTAGGGAAATCACTTCATGTAGAGGTAAATTGAGGTTCTACCTAGCTCTAAGATTCTACAATCTTTCAATAAGTCTTAAGTGCCTATTACATTCATTACTCTGCTAGATACTAATATGATGAATGTCAAAATGAACATGTTTCTGTCCTCAAGAATCATATTCTATTGGGGAAAACAATAGAAAAACATCTAAGTATTATACAAAGTAAATAAAAATAATGTGGTTCTACACAAAAAAATTGCAACCCACAGAAAGGAAGTGACATCCAAGATTCCATAGTGAATGCAGGTGTCCTATTGCTGAGTCCAGAGCTACTTCCACTAGATTATTTTCCAACCTGTCCCCATTCCACTTCATTGTGGCTTGTCCTACCTGGGCCTGATGGAGCCGGGAACCAGCACATGGAGGCAGAGAAGTGTAGCACAGGAAGCAGAGCTGGTTACAGTGACAAGAACAGAGGCGGGGCAGCACCTGCTACATATAGAAGAGTATAGTGAAGATACTTGCTAGTCCTGCCCCTGTCCACCCCTAGGCTGAGATGGATCCTTATGCTTTTCTGTATCTACTAAGGGCCTGCCAGCTAGACTCACATGGCAGCCCAGAGCTTGGTAGTGTCCTCGAGATGCTGAGCAGGGGCAGAGCATGGTGGGATGGGAAAAATGTTGAGGAGGGCATCGGATACTGTGGCCAGCAGAGCAGAGGAGGTGCCTACAAGACATTTTAGGGGAGCAATATCTTCAGAAAAAAGGAAGAGATCTAGGTATTACTGGGTCCCAACTCTCCCTCCTGGGAACCCGGAACCTCCTGGGATCCTGGGTAGGGAGGTATAATCCCCACAGAGCATTGCCTTGATTCCTTGGCTTCCCAGGGTTTCCAGAGTGGACGTCCCATCCTCAGCCTTCTCCCAACACCTCACCTGTTGAGTTCTTTAAGCTGTTGAACCAAAACTTGCTGCTCATTCCAGGCACAGTCCCTGCTGCTCCGAAGCTGATTTTTTTCCTCTCTGCGGGGAAGATCATAAAAAGTAAAACTTCTTTTCCTCCCATACTCTCTTCTGCTCCTTATCCAGAAAATCATCCTATCTGGCGTCCCAGGTCATGAATATTACTGGGAACAGTCTGACCCACTGCCTATTGGAAAGTAGGACTAATCCTAGGAGAGACAAGAATAGGGTTAGACCTGAATGGCTGAACTCTAATAAGCCTTCACATTCATAGTATACTCTGTATATCTTTTCTAATAGATCCTTACAGAATCCCTGAGATTATTCCTATTTCACAGGTGATACAACTGAAGCTCAAAGAGGAAAGTGACTTTGTCATGGTAGGGCTATGACTAGAATCTAAATCTACTGATGAATACACATGCACACACAGTAAATTTTTGAGATATCTAATTCAATCCTCTCACCTGATAGAGAGGAGAGATGACTTTCAATTACTTCCAAAATCAGAATTCTTAGAGTATAAGTTCCTTGAGGAAAGAGACTATATCTTGTATATTATATTTATATTTCTTTGTACTATCTACAATGACTGGTACATAATAGGTGCTCAATGAATATCTATTGAATGAATAGAGACCTGATCTTGGCTTCCAATATCAAGGTCTTTTCTAGTACAACACAGATTGATTGGGGGGAAATGTGGTGAGGGAAATGGCAAGGTAACACCCAGGCCAGAAAAGCTAGATTTTAGGTCAATTAGAGTAGAAGTCCCAACAGCAAACATGTATGTAGAGGGTTAGGTAAGTGTTTTAGGAAGATAAAAGGTTTGTATATAGCACATCCTATCCTCACAGAGTTTATAGTTGGGTAGAGAAATAGGACAATGCAATAATAATAATGGTGATGACAATAATAATAATGACTAGAATTTATTTAGTACTTTAAGATTTACAAATTTTATAAATATCTCATTTTAGCTTCACAATAATCCAGGGAGGTAAGTGTTATTATTCTTATTCCCATTTTACAGATGAAGAAACTGAAGCAGACCAAAGTTTTTACCTGAGTATATCAGAGAACTGTTCTTTTAAAAAAAAATGCTATATGAGGTCTGAGGGAGAAGGTTGTTATCAAATGGATGACAATTGGGGCAAAGATAGAGTCCCTACCTAAGCTGTTGGTTCTCCAGCATGAACTCCTGTAGCATCCCATAGAGGCTTCTCTCAGCCCAGTCAGATTGGGACCCCTTGTTCCTGGAGGCTACAGGGGGGAAGAGAGGAGAAGGAGCATCTGTACAGAAACCTTGTGGGAAGCTTAGAGATCCACTCTCAGCTTCCTCCTGGACTGGGGTGGGGTCAGAGACAGGATGGAAGAGGACTGAATGGCTGCACTTCCTCCTACTCCCTATCAGATCCAGAATTAAGGTGACATGTCTCAGGCTTCAGCCCAAGGAGCTGAAATTTTCACATTCACAGCAGATCCAGAGTGCACTTTTTTCTGTGGTGGCCCACACATTGAATGAACTCCTCTATGGTTTGGTTTTACTCAATCTGATCCTTACCACCCCTTTATTTCATGAAATCTTTGCATTTTTCTCTTTCCCCACATACCCCTGTGACCCAGAGGCTGCTCCAGCCTCTGCTTCAGCATTATATTTTCCTGTCGCAGCTTCTGGATCTCCTCCTCAAGCCCAAGAGACTGTGGAACCAGGGGACCCTATAAATTAAAGCTTGGGGGGTTAACAGAAGGAATGGCCAATTTCTGCCCATTCTGACCCTAGACTAACTCTGACCTATCTAGACAATAGGATTTAGTTAGAACTAAAAAGGATCTTAGAGACCCTCTAAGTCCAATCTCAACATTTTAGAGATGAAGAACTTGAGAACTAAAGAAGTAAAGCTATTTGTTTTAAGGTAACACAGACAGGCAGAAGATATCTGACCTAGAATTCAAATGTAGATCCTCATTCTAAATCCAGATTCCAGCCATTAAACCACAATTGTCTCTCTAGCACTAGCTGTTATGGTTCCTAGTCTTAGCCTCAGCCTTAGTCTTCTCTTCCACCCCAACCTCCTCAAAACTGTTCCAACTAAATTGTCCTCACCTTAGGCATGGGCCGGGTGGTGACCCTCTGAGCTCGGCTGGCATAGCGGAGTGTATTGAGTGTTTCTGGGAGGGACTGGGCTGAAGGGGACACACAGGCCACCTGTGTGAATGTCAGAGAAAGGAGACATGAAAGAGGAATAAGAAGGGCCTTTCCCCTGAATATTTGCTTTCCATCTTAATCAATCCATAAGCCTGGCTGATCCCTTTCTCCCTTGAGCCTGTCCCATGGGGGCCAGAGAAGAGCACAGGTTCAAAGGTTGAGAGTATCTAGTGATCCCTGACTCAAGGATTCCTTCCTTGTGCCCCCCAGTACCATGAGGGTGATTCCACTGCCACCCAGAGAATCTGCCAGTAGTCGGGTGAGCTTGCTGTCTCTGTAGGGGATGTGGTTCTTCTTCTGTCGTGGGTCCAGCAGAAGAGAGATGCAGTGGCCTAGGGAAAGGTAAGATGGTGAGTTTCGTGGAAATTCATGGGCCTCTAAAAGCCCCAGAGACTTTCCAAGGGGGATAAGAAGGCAAGGAATGAGCTCACAGAATGTAGAACATGGAAGAACCTTGGAAATCATCTGGTACAACTCCATAATTTAAAAGACAAAGAAGACCAAGGCCTGGAAAAGTTAAACAACTTAGACAATGGCATACAAGTAGGACTTAAAAGATCTAGAATTTGAGCTTTGGTCTTCTGATTCTAATGCAATGCTCTTTTTCCAAATCTGTACTCCTGCTCAGGCCACATTCTGTATATGTAAGCTCTCCTTATTTTTCTTTCTTTTTTTTTCTGAGGCAGTTGGGATTAAGTCACTTGCCCAGGGTCACACAGCTAGGAAATATTAAATCTCTGAGGTCACATTTGAACTCAGGTACTTCTGGCTTCAGGGCCAGCACTCTACTGCACCATCTATCTGTCCCTGCTCTCCCTATTTTTCAAGGTGCAGCTCAAAGTTCCACCTCCAGTGGAAATTCTTCCTTAAGTACCTCATTACTTCTTTCTCTAAACTTACTGTACTTAAGAGAATGCAATAGAATCAAGTTCTGAGTGATCTGAAGTCTACTTATTGCTCTTGTTGTTGAAAAACAATAATAGTCTTTTGGGATAATGTAAAATAAGGGGAAAGAACACTAGATAGGAGGTATGGAATGTTTCTATTCATATTTGGGAAGGAGATTTTTAAAAAATTTTTAATAGCTTTTTATTTTGCCAAATACATGCAAAGACAGTTTTCAGCATTTATCTTTGCAAAATCTTGTGTTCCAAATTTCTCTCTGTTCCCTCTTCCCCCTCTCCAAGACAACAAGCAATCTAATATAGATTAAACAGGTTCAATTCTTCTAAACTTATTTTCATATTTGTTATACTGAACAAGAAAAATCGGATCAAAAAGTGGAAGAAAAAAGTTTCTATGATATTTACTGAATATTTCTCATTGTGTGAGAAGCAGTATGGCATAATAGATAGAGAGCCAGTCTCATGATCATGAACACCTGGCTTCAAATCCTTCCTCCACATACTGTTTGGGTCACCTAGGGCAAGACATTTAACCTCTTAATGCCCCATACAATTATCTAAAACCATAAATTGCAGATTAGGAGCTAATGAGTTAACAGAGAAGTTTCTTCACTAGCTTTTTTTTTTCTCTTCTTCAATCATATTTATTTATTTTCCCCAGTCACATTTAAAACAATTTTTACATTTTTTTAAACTTTTGTGTTCCAGATTCTCTCCCTTATCCCCATCCCTAACCCCCATTAAGAAACCACACATGAGGTTATGCAAAACATTTCCATAAAAGTCATGTTGTCACCAGCAGTTTGCTATGGAATGAAATCATAGGTCTGGTCCAATAATCAAACCAAACTAAAAACAACCTATTATATGTTAGATGCCAGTCTGGAGATATAATTAATTATAACACATGGATCCCACCCTCAAGAAGATTATAGTTTAGTGTTAAGCATTTACAAGGAATCCCCTCACTTTGAGCCTTAATTCCTGATGAAGGTCAAACTAGATGCTTTCTAATTATTTCATCTTTCATATTCATGTTCTAATGTACCATGAGCTGTGACATTCTATGATTCTGACGTATTACAACAAGACTATAAAACAGCTCTAATAGGAATAAGTCTTCTCCTTTCCCCTCCCTTCTCCATTGCACAGAGTGCTACATACACAGCAGGTTCTTAAAAAAATAATAAAATTTATTATTAACATAAAATGTAAAAGGAGACTCTAGGTATGGAGAAGTCATGGCAGAGACCCCCACCCAACCCTCCTGACTTACCCAGGGCTAGCAAGCTACGGTTGATGTTGCTGGCCTCCAGCATCAACTCTCCTCGAGAACGTGTAGCTGCCACTTTCTCGCTGCCTGCCAGATCTACAAAGCACAGCTTTCCAAATGTCTGTCCTTTTGGCCTGCTGGGGGACACCTGTTGAAGGAAGAGTGCTGAATGGGTGTACATTGATCTTGCCTTCTCTTTTAGAAACCTACTTGGCCAAAAAGGTTGGGAAATTTAAGACTGAAAGGGATCTGAGTAGTCATCTGGTCTAACCATTTCTTATAGGTACAGAAACTGAAGTCCAGCAAATTTAGTGATTTGAACAAGCTTATATAGATAATGGATCCTGGATTTAAACCCAGGTCTTCTGGTCTTCAATCTAGCACCATTTGTATAGAATCAAATTATCTCAACTAACGGATGGAGAAGTGGTGGTTACCAATAGAACAAAATAACAAATAAACCCTTAGTTATCTCTATTTATTGTTCATTTATGTCCAGCTTTTTGTAACTCCCATTTAAGGTTTTCTTGGCAGAGAACCTGGGATAATTTGCCATTTCCTTCTTGGGCTCATTTTACAGATGAGGCAAACAGAATTAAGTGATTTACCTAGGGTCACACAGCTAAGTAAGTATCTGGGGCCAGATTTGAATTTAGTAAGATGTCTTCCTGACTATAGGCCCTGAAGTCTATCCACTGTACTATTAGCTGCTCCAGTTATTTCTCTTGGGCTTTACCAATCTCTCCTCTTTAGTCCATATTCTTCCTCCTCTTTCCTGCTCCCTATACCTATGCCTATCTTAGCAGAATTAATTTCCAAACTAAGCAAAGCTCAGACTGTATTGCTGGAGATATGTCAAGTGGGGAATTATCCTGAAATTAAAATTATTAAATCAAAATTATCATGAGAGGCAAAAAATAAATGGGAGATAATTCACTGGTGGATAATTGAAGGATGAATTTATATGAGGCTGAAAATCAAGCAGTATCTGATACCTTTCCTTTGGGAGCTTACCTTTTAAGATAAGAGTCTTGGACATTACCTTTTAAGATAAGAGCCTTGGACATTGTCTCCTATCATGCATCCCTTCCCCACACATGCAAAATATCTCTCCCTACACACACACATACACACACACTCACACACACATACACACACACATACTTTTTCCATTTGGAGGATAACTTACAACAGGACACTGAATATGAATGGTGAATAAGGCATGGCTACGGCTGGAGACCTCATTCAGATTGTGAGCTGAAATCCTTCGCCTCCTCAGACCTGGGAAAGACAGTGATGTAAACAAAAAATCGATCCTGCAGCTGGGTACATGCTGAAGAAGAAATAGATATGTCCTGATTCCCAGGCTAGGTCCCTTAGGTAGTGGAAGGTAGTAGGTAGGCCTAAAACACTTGGTTATTCATGTCCACCTAGAAAAGTATTTCTGTATTGCCATGGCATTTAATTTTAACAAGCTACATTACATTTCTATCTTACTCTGAGTTTACAAAATGTATTTAAATCTAAGTCTTCATTGTATCCTCACAACATCCTTGTGAAATAGACAGGATAGATTCTATTATCCCTGCAATATCAGCTTCAATAGTCTTACCCATGGAGTCTATAAATATTATTATTGTATGTTTAATATGCAATGAAATTTTGTCATTACAATTTAACTGTTTTTTTGAGGAGTCTACAAGGAGAAAGAAAGCTTAACATTTGTTCTAAGGGACTATTAACTGTCATATCTAAAGACAGGAAAGAAAAAAGATTTAAGAGAATTTATTTCCTTAGAGAATTGGATTCAACTTTGGTCTTTTAAAGAAACAAGAAGAGAATTCCTTAGAAAAGTCTTTAATTGGCATCCTGAGAAAACTAAATGATGGGACTGTGTTTATAGAACTGAGGAGAAATTGATATTTGGAGTCCTGGCTAAACATAATATGGCTTTCTTATAGTTGGTATGCCATAAATAATTTTATATGTCTTGTTTTTTTAATTGTTGATTATACAGTTAATAAATAGCATAGTAATTAACCCTAATGCTTGTTTAATCCTAGTCTATCAGGGAATTTGATGTAGAGAGATGCTCAGAAGCTTATGAAAACATGGGAAAATAAATTTTTATAGGTAATTAATAAAATTTAATTAAATAAAATGGGAGCTCAATGAAATTGATCAATGAGAGAGAAAATATGCTTTTAGGAACTAATAGGAAAATATCAAAATGTTACTTTAAGATGCCATTATGAAAATAAGAAAAACGAATTAGGGGCAGGTTAAGGAGGTCACTTAGGCTACACATGTGGGAATTTCATACCTAAACCCCTTGTAAATCCCAATTTTAAGGATGAGAGAATAAGAGCAGAAGTTAAATGGCTTATCCAAGGTCACAGAAAGCTAAGAATCAAACCTAAGACCCTTAATTCTGGTCCAGTGCACTTTCTATTATGTTGCTGGATAATAAGTAAGTATTGGATTTGGAATTTGAGGATCTGGATTTATATCCAAGCTCTGCTTTGTATTATTTGTGTGGCCTTTGATAAATTATTTTGCCTCTATTTCCATCAGTTTCCACATTTGTAAAATGAGTGAGTTAAACTACATGACTTCCAAGATCCTTTCCAGCTCTTTATATGCCTTTGTTCATACAATTCTTTCTCCCTAGAGTGCCTTCCTCTACACCAGTTGTGCTCATTGAGAAAAAAGTCTATCCATCCTTTAAGGTCTAGCTCAAACATCACCTTTTCCATAAAGACTATACCTTCCCTCCCCTGAATCATCCTTTGAATTTAAATATAACATCATATTCTTTGAATTGTTCTTAGTATCCTTATCTTATATTTCCAAATGGACTATAGGGTCTTTGAGAATAGGGACTACGCTGCATATTTGTCTGTACCGTTTCCCTTCCTGATTTCTAGGAACTAAGACATAATTTGGCATAGAATCACTCAAAAAGTTTATTGAATAATATTCCTAACCCCAAGATCCCTGGGCTTTGTACCTTCCAGCAGGAGCTTCATCACTTCCTCAAATGTGGCAAATTTGACTGCTTTCAGCTTTTCCACATAGAAGCCCCGAGTCTTGTTCCATCGAACAGGAAGGTAATGATGGGGTGCTCGACTCAAAAGGTCCCTAACCTGGAGGGTCAAGTCAATAAGGAAAAGACACCTGCCCTCTGTCCATGGATCATCCTCTCCTATTATTCCCAAGTAGGCATAAGCCTTTGACTCCCATCTTGAATCCACCTTCAGGGCAACAGAGTTCTCATCTATATCTTCATCCTTATTCCCAAGTCTCTCTTAATCTGATACTTCCTCCCCAAGGCCCAAATAAAAGGCTCCTAGCACAAGAAAATCACTTTGTGTACTTTTTCTACCCCATTTGATCCCACCTGTTCATTGTAGATTTCTAAGTAAGAGGCACTAAGAGTGATGGGGGTTCCAACATGCTGTATTTTATCCAAAAGACAGGCAAAGGACCGCTGCATGAGGCCAGTTAGGCTGGAGGGCACAGTTTCCCCTTCTCCCTACAAAGAAAAGGAAGACTGAGGATGGAGATAAGTCTAGGACCAGATAATGATACAGAGTGATAGAAAGAGCAGTACTTTAGGCTTTAGAAGATCTGGATCCTTTATGAGACTGGCTCTGTCATTAACTTACTCTGTGTTAACTCCAGTGACAAGCTTTTTTTTTTTTTTAATAAACCTTGTTTATTCTCTTCTTTATTTGTAAACTAGGGATAAGAATACTTTCTCTGCCTACTTCACATAACTATTATGATAAATAATAAGTTGTGAAACAACTCTGAAAACTACAATGGAACACAATGGCTACTGATCCCTACAATAGTTGGCCTGGGTCACATATACTAGCATGGATCTAGAGTTATTTAGTGATTGCTTTACAGACTTAATTTCTGCAGGTCTATCATGGATCTCTCATGCTAAGGCTCAAGGTTATTAGTTCCTTTTGCTAGTTATCACTGTCGTTGTTGGAACATTGTGACCACCAATGACTATTACAATTGGTCAGTCATCTTGATGATCTCTAAGTATAGGTTGTTTCCATAGATAGGAATGGAGTGGTACTTACCTGGGGAGGAGGCCCTGTCAGTGTATAAGTCTTCCCGGAGCCAGTCTGGCCAAAGGTGAAAGCTGTGCAGGAGAAACTGCAAGTAGGAGAGCCTGGAGCATAGATACTGAGATAAAGGGCCAATGGGAGATGGGATACAGAAATTGGGGATTGTACAGAGACAATGGGCTAGATCATGAGCTGTTGGGGCTGAATGAGAAAGAAAGGGAATAAATCATGAAAAAGTGGTGGGAGTGGAGGAAGACTAGGTTTTGGGCTTCTCTACCCCAGCATTGGCCCCGGGAAGTCCTCACTCCTTCAGAAGAGAAAATTGAATTGGTGGGAGAATCGAGGTAAAAAGAAGGATCATGGTCCAGGAGAGGGTAGAGGTAGGAGGAGATAAGAGGGGACGAATAATCAGGAATCTTACCCTCTGAGAGCTAGCTCCACTAGACGCTGGACTCCACTGCCCTGGAACACCTCATCCTGAGTGCGGGCTCCATCCAACACCACGCTGAAGTGAAAGGCAACTTCCCGGCCACCACCTATGGGACTCACCTGGGGATGTATGAGGGCTCAGGGTCCAACTAGAGGGGTGTGTGTGTGTGTGTGTGTGTGTGTGTGTGTGTGTGTGTGTGGTGTGTGTGTAAGAGAGAGAGACAGAGACAGAGAGAGACAGAGATACACAGAGAGGCAGAGAGACACAGAGACAAAGGGAAAGAGATACAATGAAAGTGAAAACAAAAGAGAATGAGGGAGGTGAGCAAGGGGTCTGAGGAATTTGGATAAAGGCAGACAAAGTTGGGGTAACTAGGTTGATTCCTTTACCCATAGCCTTGGGGGACTGGATAGGAGAGGAAATCCCCACCCAGAGGTATTTAGATAAAGAGTTCAAGGGACTGAGAGGAAAGTGACCCCTCTGTGCTTAAGAAAAGAAAGACTCAGGCTATCAGAGGAAATTGTTTAAACAGAGAAGAGTGAAATCCATAAAGGAGGAAGTAAATGGAGAGAGTCTTACCCTCAGAGTCCTGGGGCCAGAACAGTGAAGAACACTTTGCTCCCCCCTGCGCAGCTCAGCCTGGTTCATGGGGCGAACTCTGCAGGAGTACAATCTTGCTCTGACTTCACTCAGCACTTGTGTCTCTTCCCTTCCATTGCTTTTCTTAGTTTATCCCCAGCTATTTTCCCCTTCCCTCAGATTCAAACAGAATTGCTCCCACGATTTCTCACCTAAGCACCACCTGAATAGGTGTTTCCATTCCTTCTGTCCTTTCTCCCAAGGCTTGGGGCAGATCCCTGAAGAAAGTCACTGAAGTCACCACCTCCTCACAGTTACCCCACCTACCCTACTCCTCTCCTTATCTCTCTCCCTCCAACCATATCCATTCTGAACCATGAAGTCTGTGGGCCCACCCTGGGACTCACCCAGTGGAACATTGGAAGGTCTCTCCATTTCTGACTTCCATGCTGGATCGTATACCTGTTATGACTATAGCGGGGCCTTATCTGGGGAAGGTCAGTGCATGTAGAAGAGATGAAGCAGTCTAAATGCTCACGTATGGAGGACAGGGGACTTTCATCAGCTTCTACAACAATCCCTCTTCCCTGCTGCCACTTAGAGCTCCACCTCCTACTCCCACCTCCACAAGGTTAAAAACTTATTCCCCATCCAGGAAGCCATCCTGAATCTGCCCAAGGCTGTAAACCATGTGGGTAGTTAAAGATTTACCCTCACAGAATTTCTGAAGCAGATTTACCACACGGATGAGTTAAGAGCAAGGTGGAGCCTCAGGGTAACATATTCAATAAGAGGTTTTTCTTATAACACATTTTAAAATAAAAATGAGATAGGGTATATTTTGGGGACAGTTTTCATTTCTATTCTTATAATAAAGATTGTAAAATAATTGACTTAGGAAGTACCCTAAAGATCATCTGGCCCAATTCTCTTGTTTTACAAATGGAGAAGGGATTTTCTCAAAGTCAGACAGTGGAGAAAGTATGGCTACAGTTCAAATCTCCTGATCTCAACCCTGAAATTCTCTGCCAGAAAGTGACTTGAGTCCTTTTGTTTCTTACTTGAGTTATCCATAAGATTCTAGTCTTCTCTGGCTACTAAGCTGAGAGGGGTAGAATTTGCCTCAGATCTAAAGTTCAAGCTCAAAAATCTAAGATCCCCTAAATCCCTGTTTTATTTCTTCTAAAGCCAGGGCTGAGGTTGGCAAAGAAGACTCTCGTCCCCTCCCCTCCCCCTGCTATTGTCCCAAAAGGGTGTATTTGTGTGTGTGTGTGTGTGTGTGTGTGTGTGTGTGTGTGTGTATGAGAGAGGGGGGAAGAGAAGGAGAGAGGAAGGGAGGGAGGGAGAGGAAGGAGGGAAGAAAGGAAAGAGAGAGAAAAGGGAAAGGAAAAGGGAAAGGGAGAGAGAAAAGGGAAGGGTAGTGGAGATCTAGTTAAACATTGTGGGACTGTCTGGGGGGAAAATGTCTAAAGACCAAAACTGGTCTGCAGAGTAGCAAGCCTCTTTAACTCCTTGAAGTCTGGCTCTAAGTAAACTAGCTATATTGGGAAAATATGGAATAATTTATGTGCTCCTAACACTACATGAAGTCATAGTCCTTTACCATGCCTGATACTAATAGTGGAAACTCCAATATTAAGCTTATTCAAGAAAAGAATTCTCCAGGGGTGGAGAAAGATGTGCTTATTTGCATTTCAGTGGACTGAGTTTCACTTAGAAATAAATTTAGGTTGACAAATTTCTTTTATGAGGCATATACCCCTTAGAATTAATTAGTTAAATTAGATCCCTCTCTTCCTACCATTGAGAAGTGGAGAAGGGATGAAGAGAATAAATATTTGTTTAGTACCTGTGATGTGCTAGGCATTGTGCTAAGCATTTTACAATTTTGTCTTTTGGTCCTCATAACAACTCTTTGAAATAGGTACTATTATTTTTACCATTTTAAAGTTGAAGAAACTGAGCCAGGCAGAAGTTAAATGACTTGCTCAGAGTCACACAGTTAGTAAGTATCTGAGACTGGATTTGAATTCCAGGTTCAATGTTTTATCCATTGCACTATTTGGCTACCTAACCATTGGGTTGAGGACCAGACTTGATAAGAGAATAGGTATGGGTGTGGTTATAGGGAGAGCAAGTGCTTAGTATGTAAATTGTTGAACCTGGAGTCAGGAAGACTATAGCTCAAATCCAATCTTAGACATTAGTTTGTGACTTTGGGCAAATCTTTTGATTTCTTCTTGCCACAATTTCCTCATCTTTAAAATGGGAATAGTAAAGCACTTACCTCCCAGGGTTGCTGTGAGGATAAAATGGGATAACTGTAAAGCACTTTGCAAGCCTTAGAGTGCTTGATATTAATGTTAATAACATCAGAATGTTAGGAAAAAGAGAACACAAAATCTGGGGCACTCAAAGAAATAAGAAGTCATTGGTTATTTGGGGAAACAGTTGAAAAAAGGTTCCTGGTGTAGGGATAGAGTATAGGAAAGGAAAAGGAAAATTATCAAAGACAAACATCTCCATAACTCCACACACACATACACACACACACACACTCCTTATATTTTCTGGGGGCTGGTCCTTTGTCTTTTATATGAATATAATACCATTTACTCACATGCGATAACCATGTATCTATGGCTGCTTATTCCTGAAGCATTTATTTTACTCTTCTGGGAATGAGTACAGAGTTGATATCTGACATTTCCTCCCATTTAAAAAATACTTTAAATGTTGTGTATGCCCTGAAATCATCAATTAAATTCATTAGACCAAGAGAGTTCAGATTATTCCCATTAAATAGAATTGACAAACTGAGGCCCTAGGAACTTTCTCTCTTCTTCCTTCTTATTCCCTACTCCCAGCAAAACTAAGTATATTAATTCTCAGGAAATGAGGGTTAAATACTTCAACATAATTTGCTCCCCATCAAGTATCCATACAAGACTGCAAAGAGTAGGAAAGATAGTGATGCCTTGAGAAGAGGTTGGCCTGCGTGGGAGGTTAAGGATATTTAGGACTGAGCTGTCAATTGATCATGGGTCAGAGGTGTCTTCAGAACCATGGATAGTTCCAATGGGGTTGGAAGGCAGAGGTCCTAGCATCTGATTATCCCCTTTAGCTTTGCAGCATTCTATCCTCAAATCCCTATAATCAAAATCAACAGTTCAATGCAAATGACTGAGTACTACCTATGTACAGGAAAAATAATATGCATTTACCAAGCAATTACCATATCCCATGTATTGTGCTAGATGCTAAGTCTACAAAGACAAAAATCTTCTGTTCTTCAAGGGAGACAGCATATATGTATGTATATGTATATAAGAACCAGGGAAGAGAACAGAAAAGGCTTCATATGGAAAGTTAAAATTCTGGAATAGAACTTACTTGAGACCCTCCAACTTGGAGAGAGTTCCTGGATCAGGGAGAAAAGCAAACATTTCTCAGATTTGGGAGAAAACAACTTATAGGAAGGATGAAAGGTGGCTATAAAAACACTCAAATGAAACAAAATAGAAGCCGCTGGTGCTTTGACTAGATCCTGATAAAGTCTGGTTCATGCAAAACATTCCAGGTTTCTCCTTCATAGAATCATAGAATTCAGAACTGCAAAGAACCCTCTAGTCTTGGAAGAGACCATCTTGTTCAGCCTCATACTACAGAGAAGACTCCTGAGACTCAATGAGGTTACATAAATTGTCCATGATCATAGAGTGATGAAAGACAGAACTAGAATTTGAATCCAGGTCTTCTTTTTTTAATGTAATTTTATTTTAATTACAGTGTCAAATTATTTCCTTTCCCTTCTCCCCTCCAATCCATTGAGAAGGTAAGAAAAGCAAAAGGTATGACAAATATGCATAGTCAAGCAAAATAAACGTTCATATTAGCCATGCTCCAGAAAAAGAAAAGAAAATATGCTTCAATCTGCACTCCAAGTTCATCACTCCTCTGCTTGTTCCATTATGAGTCCTTTGGAACTGTGGTTGTCATTACTTTGATCAAAGTTACTGAATCTTTCAAAACCAATTATCTTTACAATATTGTTGCATAAATTGTCTTCCTGATTCTGCTCCCTTCACTTTATATTAATTTACATAAATCTTAGATTTTTTTCTGAAAGCATCTTCTTTATTTGTTATAACACAATAGTATCTTATCACATTCATGTACCATAACTTGTTTAGCCATTCCTCAATTGAAGGGTATCCCCTCAGTTTCCAATTCTTTGTCACCACAAGAAGAGCTGCTATGAATGGTTTTGCACATGTGGGTCCTTTTCCTCTTTCTTTGAACTCTGGGAATATAGATCTAATGGTGATATTATTGGATCAAAGGGTATACACAGTTTAATAGCTTGCTGGGCATAATTCCAAACTACTTTCCAGAATGAAAAGACCAGTTCATAGCGCTACCAATGGTACATTAATGTACCTGATTTCCAGCAGCCCCTCCAGCATTTTTTCTGTATGAAGTGATACCTCAGAGTGGTTATAATTTGTATATCTTGAATTATTGGTGATTTAGTGTTTTTCTATGTAGCTATTTATAGTTTGGACTACTTCAACTAAGCACTGCTTATTCATATCCTTTGATCATTTATCAATTGGGAAAAAACCCAAGTGTTCTGATTCCAAATTCAGCACTCTTTCCATTACATGAGACTGTTCATAGGAAAATCTTTTTAGTCAACATTAGCTTTCTCATTTTCATTACATAATAGTAACTCACAGTTGGATAGTGCTTTAAGGTTTAGGAAGTGGAGTCTTCATGAAAGAATATGAATAAGACTGCCAATAAGGTTGACTGATCTACTTTTTTAGGAAGATGTGGATGAAATTTGAAAAGTATGAGTAAGATTGCAATCCATTTAATTGTAGAGAATATCCACATTGATGAGATTATGGATTTATTAAAATATTTCTTCTCAACAGTGCTATGAAGTGATTATCATATTATCATTCTGAGAAAACTGAATCTCTGAGAGTCTTACCCATCTGCCAAAAGTGAAATAGCTAGTGGATGGCAGAACTGGAATTTGAGCTCAGGTCCTTTGAATCATGAGTGTTTTTTTTTTCACTATTCCATGACTGCCATCTTCATGTTACCATTTTCAACTATCACACTATCTTCTTCATCTTTGCTATTGTTACCATCACCTTCATTCTCAATATCATAAAAAACTATCCATGAATCCATCTATCCATCCATTTGGGAAGTATTTGTTAGATACTTCCCATGTGCCATGTTCTGTTCTAGGTTCTGAGGGAAATACAAAGATAAACAAGATATCAAGAGTTTACAGTTTGGGATTCTCAATATAAACTTACTATGTTTTTATACACTTTGTAAATCACCATCTTTCTCATCTATCTCAGTGGAACAGGAACAAACTCGAAGATAGGAACTGTTCAATTTTTTATTCTTTGTATCCCCAGTGCCTTGAAAATAGTAACTTGAGCTGTTCGTTGTGAAACTATTATTCAAATGAATATAATGTCAGAAATGGGGGAAAACAAGACTCTGCAGGGGATGATTGATTAAAAAATTATATCAATACAGGGAGGGAGTTTCAATCATTATCTGACATATTGTTAGCTAGAGAAAGAATAAAATAAAATGAATCAGTTTCTGGTTGCACAAAGAAGTTGCAATCTGGCCGTGATAGAGAGGAAAGCCACTTGTATCCCAAAGATTTTTTAACCTTTTTGTGTCAAGGACTCTTTTAGAGTTGGGTGAAGCCTATGGATTCCTCAAAATAAGATTTTAAATGCACAAAATAAAATATAGGATTACAAAGGAAACCAATTATATTGAAATACAGGTGTCAAAATATTTTTAAATAGTTCATATTAAGAATCTCTGTGATACACATGGATAAATTATATAAAATATGTACATAAAATACAAAATAATTTCTGGAAGGTGAGACATAACTCAAAATATAATATTACTGATCATGACTGTGACCACTATCATCACTCTTCTTACCCTCCCCAAATAGAAATCTATTTCTATGAGCATGATCATAATGGTTACTGATTTTACAATTATTATTTTAATTTCATCTACAGAAAATATTTGATTTATGCTTCTTATCTGCAGGGCATTGTGCAAAAGATATAGAAGACATGGCCTCTTCCCTAAAGATTTTGCAACCAAACCTAGCTAGTTTTCCTTTCTTTACTCCTTTCTCTACCCATCTCTGATCCCAGGTTTAACTTGAATTTCCAAAATCAGAAGTGAGGAGAGTGAAACTGCTTGGAAGTAGATCATCAGTCTGTAGGGGTCTTTCTGGCCCCTTTGAAAAAACAGGAGAAGCTCAGTCTATAGGGTGGAGATGTTGCTGTGTTCTTGAACAAGGCTCTCCTGAATCCAGTTTTGGATGCAGATAGATGATTCCAACAATTGCCCATAAAAGGATGTGGGTGATTCTCCACAAGTCACTGGGGGGCAGTAGAGACTTGTTCTGGAGCAGGGCACAAGGAAGCTTTGTGAAGACTTAGAAAGATCTCTCCCCTTCTGGTTCTGTACACATAATAGAAGATAGCCCTTTGGAGGACTTTCCCACCAGAGGGCAGTGGAGTTAGTATTTCTGAATTTGTGGTAGGATGTAGTAATGCCAAAAGTACTTGGTAGGAGTCCTATGCCTTGCACATAATAAGTGTATAAGAGATACTGACTGAATTAATATTGACTATGAGGATAATTCTTCTTCATTTCCTGGAATGTCTTCATGGTAGCCTAGCAACCTCGACTGGTGTGGTGGGAAAGGGTAATGCATCCCTTACAGTTGGGATATCCCAGACAGGATATTGGTCCATCAGTGCCTGAAGGAGAGTGTAGCATAATGGGAATAGGATTGGATTGAGCATCATGAAATCTAAATTCTAATTCCAGCTCTGCCATTAGCTAATTAGCATAGTGACCAGGGGAGAATCATCTTATATCCATGTTTCCTCAACTGTAAAATGGGATCATAGGATCAGAGATTTAGTTAGAAGAGGCCTCAGAAACCACATTCTAACTCCCTCATCTCAAAGCTGAAGAAACTGAGGACTTGGATTGAGGTCTTCTCCTATAGAGTCAGAGCATTTGTATCATACTGATCCCTGCCTAACCTTGATGACTGAGTGTTTGGGGGTTAGGAGAGGGGGAAGCAACTAAGGAAAGAGAGACCAAGGTACAGAGGGAATTGTCTCTCTGGAGGGCTAGAGAAAACAATAGGACTGTTTCTACCATGACTGGTTCATGTCAGAGAGACATAAAGTTGAATTTTCCCTCAACAAAAGAATGACAGAGCCCATAATAGACCTGGGTGTGGTTGTGATTTTTGTTGTCTGCATCTCTCTAGTTCAGATTAAAGTCCTTCATGATCAGTTGATGGAATAGCTCAACTTTTCACTGTTCTGTTCTCAGACTAATCCCAGCCTGCTTAACCACAAATACCCAGCATACCTGTGACAAAAAAATTAATTTTAATTTAGGGACATTTTTACTTAAGTAAATAGCAATTCCTGCCTCCAAACTACTTCTCAGGCAATGAATCTGACAGTAGCTTTCAAATGTTGTGACTTAAGCACATTCTCAAGTCAGGGCTTACCTGCTTTTAACTCTTCTTGAGTTTCTAAGCAGGACCTATTGCAGTGTATCAAACTAGGCTAGACAAGACTAGAGTATGCTATATGGTTCCTATACTAAATGGTCCCAAATGGCTGTACTTTTTGAGTGCTTATGTCTCATTTAAAAAAAATCTGTTCCTTCCTTCACTTTTACCTGTCATTCGTCTCTGTGTGCATACAGCATTCCCTCTCCTTTGTTTTCTAATATTTTTTACTTCTAATTTTCTGGAATCCAGATCATTATGTTTACTGGAATTAGAATTAGAAAGTAAGAAGTAATAGATTTTTGGAGTAAGGACCTGAGAAGTTCTCTAATGAATTAAGTTCATAAGCTCTAGTATGCAATCTCTGGGACTTACTTTTAAGCTCTTTTGGCTTTTTAAAAGTTCTTTGTTGTGCATAAGATAGATGAGTGGCTAGACATGAAACCCAGGTGAATGAGGTATTAATATTTCATTTTGCACTTGTATGGGCACATCAAACTTTTCATGAGATTCAGAGCTGGTAGAGAAATTCAACCTTCCCACTTTGTAGATGAAACTGAACCCCAGAAAGTAGAATTGATTTTGTAAGAACACACAGGTAGCAAGTGACAGAGATTTGATTTCTCAAGCCCAGGCCTTCTGCCTGCAAATCCCATGTTCTTCCAATTTCACCATGCCATTTCAAAGGATTTGGAACAAGGTAGAGCTCCCATTACTCAGATTGTCTGGTGACATTATTCACTTACATAAGATAAAGCCTTGAGAGAGACTCTCTTTGTCTTCTGATTATTATTAGGCATGTGATTAACAAAAATGATTGCTGTGTGCTGAAGACTGAGGACACCACATTTTAAATGTCATGGTTGATTCCCAATTTGATTGATCTTTGGCTATCTAAATAGCACCAGATCCAAGCCAAGAGCAAAGCAATGAGCTGGCAAATTCAGACCATAAAGTCAGTCCATCTGGATTTTCTGGCCTCCAACTTCAGCTTCTCCATTGGACTTCTCTTGCAGGATTATCTACTCTTGTGAAAAGGGTACCAACCTAGAAATAGGTTCTAGGGGACCTGGATCAGGCAATATCTCTTCTCACCACAATAAACTGTCTTCATCTGGTGTGCTTGTCACTTTAATTTTTTAAATTTTATTTACTTATTTTTGACATTTTTTTAAGTTTCAATTTCATATTCTCCCCCTCCCTCTTGTCCCTTCCTCACTTATCGAGAAAGCAAGCAATATAATATGAATTATAATGTGAAATCATATGAGTCGTATTTCCATATTAGCCAGTTTGCAAAAAAGCAAGGAAAATAAAGTGAAAAAATTATGCTTCAATTTATACTAAGAATTCATTTGTTCTCTCACTAGTGGTGGATAGAATTTTTAAAAAAATATGAATCCTTTGGAATTGTCTGGGATAATTGTATTGAACAAGTTAATTATGTCTTTCCTTTTAAAATAGACATTTTTATTTTATTTCATTAAATATTTCCCTAGTATATGTTTAAAAAATTTAACATTCATTTAAAAATATTTTGAATTCCAAATTCTCTCTCTGCTTCCTATCTTCCCCCAGTTCTTGAGAAGGCAAGCAATTGATTAAACATGTGAAATCATGCAAAATGTTTCCGTGATAGCCATATTGCTAAAGAAAACACACACACACACACACACACACACACACACACACACACACACACACAATCCAAAGAAAATAAAGGAAGTAAAAAAAAAAAAGGATGTTACAATCTGCATCTCTGCATCCAGACTTCATCAAGTGTCTCTCTGATAGTGGATAGCATTTTCATCACTGGTCCTTTGGAATTGCCTTGGATATTTTTTTCTTTAAAAAATAACATTTTGGGGGCAGCTAGGTGGCGCAGTGGTTAGAGCACCAGCCCTGAAGTCAGGAGGACCTGAGTTCAAATCTGGTCTCAGACACTTCCTAGCTGTGTGACCCTGGGCAAGTCACTTAACCCCAATTGCCTCAGCAAAAAGCAAAAAAAAAAAAATAATAACATTTTGGTGCAGTAGATAGAGGTCCAGCCCTGAAGTCAGGAGGACCTAAGTTCAAATCTGATCTCAGATACTTTACACTTCCTATCTGTGTGACCCTGGGCAAGTCACTTAATCCCAATTGCCTCAGCAAAATAATAATGATAATAATAATAACAATATTTTATTGAACCAACCATTCTGAGGAGCAATTTAGAACTTTACCCAAAGGGCTGTAAAACTGTACATACATACCCTTTGATCCAGCAGTGTCATTACTGGGTTATTTCCCAAAGAGATCCTAAAAGAGAGGAAAGGAGCCTTATGTGAAAAAATGTTTGTAGCAGTTCTTTTTGTAATTAGCAAGTAATTGAAAATTGAGTGGAAGCCTATCAATTGGGGAATGACTGAATAAGTTATGGTATATGAATGTCATGGAATATTATTGTTTTATAAGAAAAAAATCAGCAGGATGATTTTAGAAAGGCCTGGAGAGATTTACATGAACTGATGCTAAGTGAAATGAGTAGAACAAAGAAAGCATTGCACACAGTAACAGCAAAATTATGATGTGATAATTAACTATTATAGATTTAGCTGTTCTCAGCAATTTGGTGATCCAAGAGAATTCCAAAAGACTTGGGATGGAAAATGCTATTCACATTCAAAGAGAGAGAACTATGGAAACTGAATGTGAATCGAAGTGTAGTATTTTCACTTCTTTTTTGTGTGCTTTTTCTTTCATGTGTTTTTCCCCTTTTGGTCTGCTTTTTCTTTCACTACATGACATATATGGAAATAGAGTTTAAAACATTATACAGGTTTAGCTTATATAAGATTTCTTGCTGTCTTGGGCAGGAGAGAGAGAGAAAAAATTTGGAACACAAAATCTTACAAAAATAAATGTTGAAAACTATCCTTACCTGTATTTGGAAAAATAAAATACTATGGAGAAAAAATATTTTATTTTTCCCAATTACATGTAGAGTCAATTCTTAACATTTATTTAAATTTTTTTGAATGCTAAATTTTCTCCTTTCTTCCCCGTCCCTAAAAAGGTAATTACATATATATATATATATATATATGTGCAATCATGCAAATCATTTCCATATTAGTCCTGTTGTAAAAGAAGATAGACCAAAAAAAAACATAAAAAAATGAAAAATACTATTCTTTGATCCATATTCAGATACCATCAGTTCTTCCTCTGGATGTGAATAGTATTTTTCATCATGAGTCTTGGATAATTATATTGTTGAGAATAACTAGATCATTCATGGCTGATCAATGTATGATATTGCTGTACAATGTTCTCCTGGTTCTATTTGTTTCACTTTGCATCAGTTCATATAACTGTTTCCATGGTTTTTTTTTTTTCTGAAATCAGCTTGCTCATCATTTTTAATAACCCAAGAGTATTCGTTACAAATATATACTACAACTTATTCAGCTATTCCCCAAATATATAGGGCAACATATTTCTCTCAGCTTCAATTTCTTTATCATCACATTAGGAACTCCTACACATAGGTCCTTTTCCTTCTTCCTTCGATCTCTTTAAGACATAGACCCTGTAGTAGTATTGCTTTATGAAAGGGTAGGCACAGTTTCACAGTGCTTTGGGTATAGTTCCAAATTGTTCTCCAGAATGGTTGGACCAGTTTGCAATATTTTTCTTTTCTTTCATGTTAGCAATCTGATGGATAGAAGGAAGTACCTCAGAGTTGCTTTAATTTGCATTTCTCCAATAAATAGTGACTTTGAGTATTTTGCCCCTGTGACTATAGGTAGTTTTGATTTCCTGTTATTACAATTCAATTCCATTAGCATCCATTTAGCGCCCACTATGTGTCAGACAGTGTGCTAGGCACTAGGGGTAGAAAGATAAGAAATATTGATTCAGATGTATGCATTTGTTTGTGTGTGTGTTTGTGTGCATAGAAAAGATGATGATGATAACAATAAAGTCCTATTATAGATCATTTGGAGAAGTGTTTTTAGGAAATATTTGATTCTGGTTGCCTTTCCCAGATCTGGATCCCATGCCTTTTTCTCTAGCATAAATGGAGCAGCCAAACTTGGTGTTGGATGTATAAATCTAAGGGCCTTGAGAATGAGATTCCTATTCCCTCTCATCCTATCATAACCTTAACCCTAAGCATCTCTTTAATAGTTGGCTAGCCTATCAATATGAATGCTCTGGGTTTGTCTCAATTCCAATAGAATGGAAGCTCCTTGCAGACAGGGATTTTTTTTTTTACTTTTATCTTTTGCATCATCAGAATAAGCACAATGCATAGAACATAGCAAACATCTTATAGATGTTTATTGAATTGCATTGAATTAAATGTTCAAATGCCCTTTAGCCAAGTGTTCTGGAAGATATATAGGGTAATCCAATCAGAGATGGGGGACAGTGAAATGTGCTGAGAAAAGAAGTGGACTGGAATATGAGACTGGAGTTCTTCTAAATGGGGTCTGCTACTAACAAACTATATGATTTGGGGAAAATGGCTTTCCCTGTTCAGGACAGTTTTCTCATCTACAAAATGAAGGGATTGGATTGGAATCCCTTCTAGCTCTAAGCTATCAGCCTATGTTCTTACATTTTATAAATCCCAACTTTCCAAATTAGAGGCTAAATATGACATTAAAGGTCTTGCTTTTCCCCTCCTATACCTCAGAGGCTACAGTTTTGAAGTTCTAGTGCCTATTTCTTAAAACCCAGCATCTCCCCTCTTGCTGTGGGCAAGAATCCTAGTGGTGATGTTGAAGGAATCTAAGTTTTCTTTAAACTTTTGGTTCTGGCTGTTTAAAAGACAACTTTTTAAGCTACCTTTGCCACTTTAGAGATGGAGGAGAAGGGAGATACCCAAAGCACCAAGAGATAGTCACTCAGACCACAAAGCTGTGACCCAAGGAGTGGGTATATGAAGGGTGCCACAGTCTTAAACTTGGGAGGCCAGGGCTGAGAAATTTTTGCCCAACAGAGGGTCCTCTGTGTAGCTAGACCTGTGGTCAAGTCAGGGTGGGTCACAAATGCCCTCCTCAGGGACAGAGTAATGGGACTGGGACTCTGCACAAAGGTAAGTAAGAGGGAGAAAGGATATGTTTGGGGTCCCTAGTCACTCACTC
Organism: Myrmecobius fasciatus; assembly: GCA_023553655.1. NCBI lineage: Eukaryota > Metazoa > Chordata > Mammalia > Dasyuromorphia > Myrmecobiidae > Myrmecobius > Myrmecobius fasciatus. The sequence continues at coordinate 90,689 of JAJPUD010004287.1, forward strand.
AAGCAGCAAGCTAAAATAGAAAACAATAAGGTGGTATTAGTGCCTTTTATGAAATCTGAATGTGGAAGCAGAGAGCATGAAATTAATTTTTCCTTAAAGTTCAGATATGTGGTCTGACAGAAATCTAGAGGATATTCATATTTATGAAACATAGAGAGATGAGCATTTCTGCACTCCATTTGTTAAGATAGGTATAGGAAACCATGCTATTTTCTCTCTAGAATCCCATAGAACTTAGTCCTCAACATCTCAAGTGCTTGTCTCAGTTGATATAATAGCTAAAAACAATCTCTTTGGGAAATAGGGAGCAAACAGGTATCAGCAGTACCAGCTGCCACTCTTCACATTAATTGCATTCCTCTAATGTGATGAACAGAACAGAGCCTTAATTCATAATACTTGGGTTCATCCTTCCTTGATCTACCTGTTCCTCGGAATCGATCTTCCACACTCCTTATGCCCTTCAGAAGTTCCTAAGTGAAAGACCACCTGACACTTTCCCTATCTCCCACCTCTGCTTTATTGAATCCCTTCAAGACCCAGCTCAAGCACCATATTCTATAAGAATGAAGACTCTTCTGATCATCACAACTAAGTGCCCTTCCTCTCCAACTATCTGGTATTAATTTTATATTTTTGAGATATATATATATATATGTATGCATATATATATGTGTGTGTGTGTGTTGTCTTCCCTAATAGAAAGTAAAGATTCTTGAAAAAAGATCTTGCATGCTCCTTTCTTAAAGTCAGACATCCTACATTGCTCATCTGGGTTCCAGAAGGGCATCCTAAGGAGTCAGCATATTTCTTCTTTACTGTCATCAGCTCAACCCCCAATATGCTATGTTATTCTCATTACTGAAGGCTAATAACCTTCTATTTGCATTTAACAATGTATAGTTTTCACAGAGCTATATTCAAGGATATGACAAGAACAAAATACAAATATTCCCCTAGTTTGATAGGGGCATAATATCCCCCTCCCAAAGGCATCAAACTTATGTCCTAGCACCACCAAAACTCCCGCTGGAGCCTTGTCAGATTAAAATATAACTGGGAAATGCTTAACAAAACAAAAATACAATACATTATAGATAATGTGAATTGGTGGTTTTCTAAGTTAATATGTAGCCTGCAGGTTCTGCTTGAGTTTGAAACACTGTTCTACATAATCACAGTCCAAAGATGGAGACAAGATAAAGATTAAGTTCATTATTTAGCTGGGTTCCTATATGGCATTGGTCCCACTGAATTCATGTTCCAGTGAAATGACTGCCAGGTAAGTTTTTCCAGTAGGCTTCACTCTTCAAGGTCACTCCCAAATATTGTTCCTTGTTTCTCAGGGCATCTATGCTGCTGCTGTGGTTGAGTCATTCAGCCATGTCATGCTGATACCATCCATGGGGTTTTCTTGGCAAAGATCCTAGAATGGATTACAATTTCTTTATTCAGTGGATTAAAGCAAATACAGGTTAAGTGATTTGTGCAGCTAGCAAGTGGCTGAGGCTGGATTTGAACTCAAGTCTTTGTGACTCCAGACCTAGTGTTCTAGTCACTGATCTGCCCCATCTATGCTTTACTGGCTGCAAAGTCCAGCCTGGCTCTTGAATCCCTGATTTCTGTGGCTCATTCTTCTGCCCATTGAAACTTCCAAAGCCAAAGATTCTAGTTCTTTAGAATAGAAAAATAAAATGAAAAAATCAAAAGGTAAGGCCCATTTTTCTTTTTTTTAAATAATAGTCTTTTATTTTCAAACTGCATGCAAAGATAGTTTTTTAACATTCACCCTTGCAAAATCTTATGTTCCAAATTTTTCTCCCTCCCTTCCCCCCATCCCTTTTTCTAGACAGCAAGTAATCCAATATAGGTTAAACATGCAATTCTTCTATACATATTTCCACAATTAAAATGCTGCACAAGAAAAATCAGATCAAAAAGGAAAAAATGAGAAAGAAAACAAAAATCAAGCAAATGACAACAAAAAAGATGAAAATACTATGTTGTAGTCCCTACAGTTCTCTCTCTGGGTGCAGATGGCTCTTTCCATCACAAGCCTATTGGAATTGGCTTGAATCACCTCATTGTTGAGAAGAGCCATGTCCATCAGAGTTGATCATCACATAATTTTGCTGTTGCTATGTACAATGTTGTCTTGCTTATACTTGCTTCATTTAGCATCAGTTCATGTAAATATCTCCAGGCCTTTCTGAAATCATCCTGCTCATCATTTCTTATAGAATAACAATATTCCATAATACTGATATACCATAACTTATTCAGCTTATTCAGCCATTCTCCAACTTATGGGTATCCATTTGCCATTACCAAAAGAGATGCTACAAATATTTTTGCACATGTGGGTCCCTTTCCCTCCTTTAATATCTCTTTGGGATACAGGTCCAGTAGAAACACTGCTAGATCAAAAGGTATGCACAGTTTGGTAGTGCTTTGGGCATATTGCTCTCCAGAATGTTTGGATCAGTTCACAACTCCACCAACAGTTCATTAATGTTCTGATTTTCACACATCCCCTCCAACATTTATCCTGTCATCTTTGCCAATCTGAGAGATGTGCAGTGATACCTCTGAGTTGTCTTAATTTGCATTTCTCTTATCAATAGTAATTTAGAGCATTTTTTTCATATGAATAGAAATGGTTTTAATTTCTTCATCTGAAAATTGTTGGTTCATATCCTTTGACACTTTATCAATTGGAAAGTGGCTTGTATTTTTATAAATTTGAGCAATTCTCTTTATATTTTAGAAATGAAATGAGGCTCATTTTAGGGGTTCAGTCATATTGTGGGTAGAGTCATCAAGTAGAAACTAAACAAATGAGGCTGAAAATGAAGGAAATGAAACTAACAAGCCTTTTTGAATGTCTTTGAAGCCAATTAGAGAACCACATGATTAGCCAGCCAGAACCAATCATAGAATATCTGCACATACTCCAAAGTCCCTCTAAGGCATATCCCTTATTTGTCATCACGATTTTCCCAGAAGTAAGCTCCCTAGCCTCCTCTAAATTGAGAGGTTGCATCAACAGCTAAGTTGATGGGGTCTACACACGTACTAGATGTTCATTACACTCTCTTTGTATTTCCAGTGCCTAGCACATAGTAGGTGCTTAATAAATGCTTATTTGTCTAAGTGATAATTCTTGAGGGTCCTTGATGTATGAATAGGCTCTAGGAGGTTAGCACAACATAGAAGCTTAAAGCCCAGTACTTGGGAGGAACTAGTTTGATTTGTTGGGGAAACTAGTTCATAGGATTTAAGACTAGAAATGACCTTACAAAGTCAATAACAATCATTAAGTATCTAGTATGTTCATATCTCTGATACAAAGGCAAAGCAGTTATTTCCCTCAGGAAACTTGCACCTGAGTCTCACTGGAGGGATATGGCCAAGGTCACACAAGCAGCAAAGGTCAAACTAAGCAGTAAACCTGAGATTTGAGCTCTTTCTATTATATCCTGCTGTTTTCCAGCTGGTTTGGCTGGGTGCTCCCCCATATCCAGTTGACAATTATGGATATGCTGCTTTTAGGTACAAGTACCAACTTTGCTAGCCATGGTACTAAGCATTGGGGATACAAAGAAAGGCAAGATATTTTGTGTCCTCAAGAAGCTCCCAATCTAATGTGAAGGCAGCATGCAAATGAAAGAAAGAAAGAAAGAAGGAAGGAAGGAAGGAAGAAAGGAAGGAAGGAAGGAAGGAAGGAAGGAAGGAAGGAAGGAAGGAAGGAAGGAAGGAAGGAAGGAAGGAAGGAAGAGGAAGGAGGGGAGGGAGGGAATGAGGGAGGAAGGAAGGGAGGGAGGGAGGAAGGAAGGGAAGAAGGGAAGAAGGAAGGGAGGAAAGAAGGGAGAAAGAATAAAAAAGAAAGAGAAGTAAAGGAAGGAAAGAAGAGAAGGAAAAAAGAAAGGAAGAAAAAACTTTCACAAATAAAATTCTCTTTTCTTCTCTGTGAAATGGGAGAGGGGATTAAGATTGGTTCATCATATAGGTTCCTTCCTGTCTAATATCTGTGAAACTTAACATGGAGTAAAGGAAATAAACTTACTGATGTGTTTTTGACTCTGGACATGTACATTAGTGCTTATGTTAATAATCAATTTTATCTGAATGGTGACAAGAGGATAGCTCAAATGAACTTTTGAGTTTCCTGACACCAGTAAGAAGAGGAAAAGAATAGGGTTTCAAAGACCCCAGAGAGATGCAGAGAGATTAAATGGCTAGCTGCCTCAGCTGGTATTGGACTTTACCTGGCATCAAGTCATGGGGCTGGGGCTTATTTGTAGAGAGCTCTAGGATTATTCCAGCAGCCTTCTTTTTTAACCTCCTGTTTCTTTTCTGTGCCTGTCCAGTCTAGCTAGAAGCTCTCCTTCTATGAATGTCTTAGTGGAAGGGTGTGGGGTGAAAAGGAGGGGATTGTGTAATGGGAAATTGTGGACTTCAGGAGGCAGAGAAATAGGGGCTATTTCCAGTCAGGTACTCAAGGATGGGTGGGCCAAGGGGGCAGCTATTGGAGGTCCCTGGTGTTTACTTGTGAGATCTATCGATCCTGTGTTGCTGCAGGGTGACTTGAGAGGCTGCCCCACCCCAACATCCATGCCAATTTGGCTTTGGCCTCCTCTTCCAACCATGACCCCAGGACCACCACTGGGAGGTCAGACCTCCTTTCCTTCCTCACCCAAGAAAATAACACAGAAAAGACAGGCTTTCACAGTCAGAGTTGTAGTACAGCCTCACCATTCAGTACGCTCTGGCTCTCTGCCTTGACGCCCATCCCCTCACTTAGGGACATGCACAGCCCCTTCCTCTCCTAAAGGGAGGAAAACACAGATGCTGATAAGAAATGGCCTTATCTTAGCAGGTCCTGGTCACAATCTACCCTGTGTGCTGGGTGGAGTGGGAAGACCAAAACCTGGGTCTGAGTATTGGATGGGAAGATGCAGACTTTAACCCAGAGGGAATAAGTTTAATTGTGCCCAAAGGCAGCCTTCACATTTCCTAATATTTGTCATCATAGGTTCATAGGATTCTGAGCTAGAAATGATCTTGAAGATCATCTTGTCCAACTACTTCATTTTACAGATAAAGAAACTGAGGCTGGGGGCAGCTAGGTGGTGCAGTGGATAGAGTACCAGCCCTGAAGTCAGGAAGACCTGAGTTCAAATCTGGCCTCAGACACTTGACACTTCCTAGCTGTGTGACCCTGGGCAAGGCACTTAACCTCAATTGCCTTAACAAAAAAGCAGAGAGAGAGGGAGAGAGAGAGAGAGAGAGAGAGAGAGAGAGAGAGAGAGAGAGAGAGGGAGGGAGAGAGAGAAGAGAGAGAGGAGAAACTGAGGCTAGTAGAAATGAAGGGCATAGTGAGTAAATAGAATTGGAAGCATCTCCTTTGATCCTAGAACCCAAGCCTTCTGAGTCCAGTGCTCTGAAACAGGGAGCAATGTATTCTGCTTGCACTTTCCAGATGTGCAGCTTCTCCCCGACATGCCTGAAATCACTCGGGTCAGCCTCCTCTGCTGCCATCCCTCCATGCCTGCCGCGGCCCTCTCCTGTGAATAAAGGAACTATTTTGCTCCTGTGATCAGGCCGCATGGCTCACGGCCCTTGATTCCCACCCCCAACACATGCGCACACACATACACATACACAGAGCTCAGTCACCCACTCGCTGTTTGGCAAAAGTCAATAAGAGCATTTGAAAAGTCTTTCTGTGTGGAGAATCTGTTTGGATAGGAGCAGGAAATGGGGAACTGGCGTATAGGTAGAAATATTAATGAAGCTTGTTATAAAGGCTCCATTCAAGTCTTTCAAAATAAATAGGGCTCTTGTCGGACTGGCCAGTTATCTGCCAAGTTCAAGAATGTGGTTGGAATTGTATTTAAAAAATAGAATTTAAAGAGCTAAGGTGGTGAGTTAAATAGCCTAGTTATCTAACATAAAGTCAAGCATACCCACTGCAATGCCAGCTAGAGAGGAGAAGATTTTGCTGATGTTTGGGAAGAAATGCTAAAGATTGAACTTGTTCTTGTCCTGGGAGAAGGAGGGAGGGAGGAACACGGGACAAAAGGAAAGGTGCCCTGTGTTCTCTGTTCTGTTGTCTCTGCTTCGAGGCAACTTGGTAGGATGGTATAGAAGAGTAGGAAGGTGGGGGGAGACTACCTCCTGATGCACTGTTCTTGAAGAAGACAGTGTAAAGGGAGTCTGATTAGGTCTGGTTGTGGACCACAGAGAAAGTTAAGTGGGCTTGATACCCAGGAGGCTGTGCTGTAGAGCTGACAGAATAGAGTTTTTTCTGGAAGGGTGTGCCCTCAATGGAACAATTATGGCTCCCTATCCCTCACCTGTCCTTCAGGGATTCTGATGCCCAGCCCTGGGCTTAGCAGAGTCCTTAGTTTACAGGAAAATGTTCAGTGAAGATTTATTAAATGGAATGGAAAAGGAACTGGAACACTTATTAAGTTGCAGCCAATGGGCTTCTTCCATGGCATCTGAAAAACCTTAGTGTTGCTGGGGTAAACTTATACCAGGAGGAGATTGTAGTTGCAAGTCACAGGAACCTGGTAAATTTGGAGACCAGGGTCCAGGACAGCACGGCTGTGCTAGAAGTCCAGAGCTTACAGCTGTTCACTAATTTTCATATGAATCTGAAAAACGGGATTCCTCAGGGTCTATTTTTAGAAAGAGAAAGAGAGTAATACACCCCTTTCTTTTTTGACTTTCCAAAGGGGAAGACCCAGGTTTAGTAGAGAACTTTGATCAATGTAAATAGAAACATAGTTCAGAACCTTTCCTACTTTGGAAAGTAAAAAAGGAAAGGGGTCTATTATTCTCTTTCTCTATCTAAAAATAGATTCTGAGGAGTCCTGTTTCTCAGATTCATATGAAAATTAGTGAATATAGTTCAGCATGAATCTCTAAAAAGTCATAAATAAGAGTTTTAAGTCTGCCCTAATACTACAACAGATAAATGAAATAATAACAACTAACATTTATAGAGTGCTTTAACATTTGCAAAATGCTTTGTAAGTATAGCTCAATTGATCTTTGCAATAGTTCTGGGATGTAGATGCTATTATTAACCTCAGTTTACAGATGAAGAAACTGAGACAGAAAGAGGTTAAATGACTTATTCAGGATCACATATCTAGTATGTCTGAAGCCAGATTTGAAAAAGTCAGTCTTCTTGAATCCAGGTTCAATGCTCTATACATTGTACTACCTACTTATTTTTCCTCTGTCACTATACTTGGTTACTGGCTGAGAAGAAATCACAGACATTTTTTTTCCTCCTCCTCCTCTTCCTCTACCATCACCAGTAGGGATCAAGAGGCAAGCATTGAGTTTTTCCCTCAATATCATTCTTTGAATACTAACCTGGGTAGTGCTAGAAAGTGTTACAGTGATCATTCTGAGCCTCCTATCGCCATTCTAGGTCATTCTTGGTTCCTTAAATTGTCTACTGGCAAAAATGAATAAAATGATAGTCTGAGCTAGAGTAAAGTATTCCTTACAACCTATTCCCACTGAGCATGATCAAGTCTGCCTCATCCATAGTCATCAGACAAGTTGAATTAGGTAGGAGAAAGGGTATTATATGCCAGATTAGAGAAATTCTTAAATTGATCTTCTGTCTCCTTCCCTATCCCCATGGATGGCCAAGACATCTTATCATCTAGGCTCCTTCCATTAGCTCTAGACTTTAAGGTTTCCATCAACTTCCAAGGACCTCAAATGGAAGAGAATATTTGTCTGCCATTTCTCTTCCTACAATTCCCTGAGTAACTATGGATCTGAAAGAGTGGGGAAACATATCTCTTTTTTCCTCTTTTCCTCTTATAACAGTAGAGTTCCTTCTGAAATACTCATTATTTTCCTTAGTTCCTTTCATTTATGCCCATTTATTCCTTTCCATTTATGTAATATCCCCTTGCCTGGGGATCCTTCTGCCCTCTCTACTGATCCAAACCCTATTAATTTTAAGATCCATTTTGAGGTCTATATCCTCTTTGAAGCTTTCTCTGATTAGCCCTTGCATGGAATAATTTCTCCCTCTTCTAAGAATGAAGTAATCTCTAAGGTTACTTCCAGTACCAATGTCTTATTCTAAAGTTCTATTGTGTGGTTGATCCTGTAAGTGATATAAGAGATGAGAGAGAATGGGCACTGTGGATACTTAACAGACTAGAAACCAAGTCTAACTCCAAACCAATTACCTGTCTACTATAATTGATTAATCAGCCAAGTAAGCAATCAGCCCAAAAATTAATCAACCAATCAATTAGTATCAGTAAGCTGTTTATTATATGTTGATTATTATTATCTATATTTTATCATATTAGCATATCATAATGTACTTTTTACTTTGTCATTACATAAGTTTATTAATACTTAATATTAACTCTTAGAAAGACTCTACCATGTGCCAAACACTGTAAAAGAATATGAAGGGATAACCAGAAAAAAAAAGAGGAAATCATATTGTATTTTTGTTGGGATGTGGAAGTGGATAAATAAGAATGTACAAATTAACTAGGTGATAATTGGTATCGAAGCAAAGATAACCAGATAAAGATTCATTTATATAGAAGAGGGCAAATGAGCTGAGTTTTGATTAGAGATTCTAAAATACACATACAGTATATAGAGAATATATGTGAAAATAAATCAATCTATTGTCTTGTTCTAAAGCTCTTGAGGACAGGAGCTGTTGTCTTCTTTTATATTCCTGAAGTTGTCCAAGAGCATTAGGTTCACAATAGGTGCTTTAAAAATGTCTGTTGGTGTACTGGTTTCTAGAAGGAGAAATATATATGACAGAAATGCAACCTTTTTGGTTACAAAACTCTTAGGGCCATCTTTCTTAGAGTTGGAGGGCAGATCTCTCCTTGACTGAGTTTCACAAAGTCAGAATCTGTCCCATGCCCGCCCACCTTGGGTGGGAGAGTGAGTCAGGCTTTTCTAACCCTTGATTCTCAATATTCCTTTCTTTTAACTGATTTTTCCAGCTTGGAAAATCTGAGCAGAGTTAGTCTTTGCTGGTCTCAGGGCACACACACACACACACACACACACACACACACACACACACACACACACTCTCACTCACTCACTCACTCACATATACTCATTCTCTCACCAAATGCCGCATCAGCCAGTGGTTGAGGATGGCACCAGATGGGGTGATAATTAACACACCCTGAAAATAGGAGTTGTCTGGGAGGGACACACAGATAAAACACTCTCTTCAGAGACGAAGAGGATCGTTTCAACAGGCTCACCTTGTTGGGTGCCTATGTTTTATGGAAGCCCTGGTGGTTGAAACACAGCCTGGCCCAGTGTGGATACTTTGGCCCTCAGGTGACGGACTTGTCCCAACAGCCATAGTAGCTTCTCTTTCTGTGTCCTTATTTTTACAAACTGTAGGGTGACTCACTGGAGCTTTTAATAGCTGGCCACCTCCTTCAGTGACCTTGGTGTGGGGCTAGTGTGTGGAAGATGTTAATCCAGAAACAGTGAAGCTAACAAGGGATGCCAATCCCTCATGGTTGGCAGGGAGACTCCTGAAGGGCACAGAGATGGGACAGAACAGCCAAGTCCTTCCTTGGCTTCTGGATTTGACCCCTGGATGGTCTCCTAGGTTCAGGGTAAGATGCCCAAATAGGTACTCTTCAAGGATTATTCCAGTGACCCCTGCCCTAACAATACCCAAGGGATAGGAAATTTAAGTCCCCCTTTTCTCAAAGTGGATACAGGAAAAACAAAATGCCTACATACCTCTCCTTGGATTGGGTTGTGGGGATCTGAGCCTGGGAAGCCTCTCTGACTCACTGGATATTAGAATTATCCTGGCAGCTCTTGTATTCATTGGGCTGTGGTGTGCTGTAGAATAAGGGCAGAGTACAGGAGTGGGAGGCAAACCCTTTGGAGAGAAAGAAAGAGAAAGAGAGAGAGAAAGAAAGAGAAAGAGAGAGAGAGAGAGAGAGAGAGAGAGAGAGAGAGAGAGAGAGAGAGAGATGGAAAGAGCATCATAGCATCAACTTTTCCATCTGAGCAATGGGATTAATTCCTACTCTAATCTAAAACCATAAAGCACCTGAATATTGAAGCTAGAAGGGCAGGCAAGGATCATCTTGCCAAATCCCCTAATTTTACAGATGTGGAAACTGAGGTCTGGAAAAGGGACATGACTTGTTCATAAGAACACAGACATACACACACGGCTAATAAGTGGTGAAGTCTTTCAGCCTCTATGCTATGCTTCCTCCAAAGGGAAAGAGGAAATAAGAAATTTTATAGAACTTGGGGAAAAGGGACCATCCAGGTCCCATTTAGTGATGTAGTTGCCAACATGCCACAGGGCACAGTTAGAGAGCACTGCAGCAATGCCCCATAGATGGGTGGGTCTTGGTTAAGGTTGGCGTTGTTGAAGGCATTTGAGGTGGAGGGAGAGGCATGGAGGGAGGCACGGAGTCCTGTGGGAAGGAAACAAAAAGGGCAGTCAGGCTGGGAAGATGAGTGGGTGGAGGGTGAGTGAACTGGTGGAGCCGAGTGGAGGGTGGGGGCATGGCTGTGGCTGGGGAAAGGTTGGGTGGGACTCAGCTGTGGTGGCAAGGTGACATATGACCACCAACAAGACCAAAAACATCCAAGGTATGGAAATCCACCACTCCTGGAAAAAAGATAGCAGCATGTCTGTGTTATTGAAATCAGAAATAACAGCCCTAATATGTCTATAGCCACATGGAACTGCAGCTAGCAAGCAAGCAAATACCTTTGTCCCACAAGCATCTTGCTCTACCTTCTGGGCAACTCAGTGTCTCCAGGAAAACTAGAAACATTCTTAAGAGACTTATGTATTAAGCAGAAATAGGGAATTTGCTCAGCATAAGAATAGCCAGCTATTGTATGTGACAACTTCCTATATGGTCTCCCATCTTCAGATCCTGCCCATCTGGGCTTTAAAGATGGGCTTTAAAACCCATCTTCCTTTTTAACAGAAAGTTTTGTAAGGGTTAATGTTGAAGAATTACCCCTACATATGTTTTGCAAATAAAAAGTTTTAATAAAAAAAAAAAAAAATAAAACCCATCTTCCTGAAACAATGCCGATGCAGTCCCTCTCTGCCTCAAAAACTTTCTATGGGGGCAGCTAGGTGGCGCAGTGGATAGAGCACCAGCCTTGAAGTCAGGAGGACCTGAGTTCAAATGTGATCTCAGACACTTCCTAGCTGTGTGACCCTGGGCAAGTCACTTAACCCCAATTGCCTCAGCAAAAAAACAAACAAACAAACAAACAAAAAAACCTTTCTATGGCTCCCCATTGTTTGCCCAATAGAGTCCAAACTCCTCAACATAATTGAAGCCATGGGGATCCAATGTAACTCAGAGTGGTGACGTGAGTAAAGCGTTTCATTGGCCTTGGTTGGTGGGATGTTGTCCTTGTTTCTCAGAGAAACAAAATATCATTACTATATTAGAGTCAAGTTACAAAGTGTCTGACTGTGGCTGATTTCACATCTCATATTTCTTTTGAGCTACTTCAATTATGTTTTAATGATTTGTTAGCCTTAAAAGGATTACAAAGTTCACCATTATGTCAGGCTGCTTCCCTGAATGCATGCATTCTCTGTGTCATTAATTAATTCCTCTTTTTCTACACCATCTTGTGTTTTCATATTCTATGCTTCTGTACACCATCTCTTTTATTAAGTTTTACCTATAGTAGCCATGTATTAGCTTGCGTCCTGGGCCCTGAGAAGATAGGTTAAGTGCATTTTGACAGCCGCTCAATAATCATTTCTTTGGTTAATTTTACTCCAGACCGATATACACTTGGAAGCATTGGAGTTAGATTTATCAACTTATCCAAGGTTTCATCTGAAAACATTAGAACTGGCCTCATATCTGTCCAAGAGCCCTTAGTTCCTCTGTAAATATTTAGGCTAATGGGATGCTGCATAGAGGAAATGTTTTGTTTAACCTGACAAAAACTGAGAGCATACTTGTACCTTGGCCCTTGGAAAATCAGTAAAACTCTCCTTCCTTTTGAGAAAGGGAACCTATAGTCTATGTGACTTGTACCAACTAAGGAATTATTAGTTCAGTTGCTTTGGGGAACATATGATTTCCTACTGGGCTGATCTTTTCTCTGTGGAGTACACAGACAATATAGAAAGAGAGCCTCTTTCTAGGTCTATATGAGACAAAGATCTCTATCTCTTCTCTTACTTTCTCTCATCAAAGCTCCAAATTTTCTTTCTTTCTTATGAAGGCTTCATCTCTCTCCTAGGTATATATGATTCCCTAAAGAAATAGCATTGGAGAGTAGTCGATCAGTGGAATAGGATAGAATCACAAGACAAACTAGGCAATAACTATAGCAATTTGGTTTTTGATAAACCCAAAGACCCCAGCTTTTGGGATAAGTATTCACTATTTGACAAAAACTGCTGGGAAAACTGGAAACTAGTGTGGAAGAAATTAGGGCTTGACCCACATCTAACACCACATACCAAGATAAGATCTAAATGGGTTCATGATCTGGATATAAAGAGTGATACTATAAGTAAATTAGAGGAATGTAATATAGTTTACCTCTCAGACCTATGGAGATGGAATAAATTTATGTCCAAAGAAGAACTGGAACTCTTAATTGAAAACCAGATAGATAACTTTGACTATATTAAGTTAAAAAGTTTTTGTACAAACAAAATCAATGCAGACAAGATTAGGAGGGAAGCAATAAATTGGGAAATCATCTTTACTTTTAAGGGTTCTGATAAAGGTCTTATCTCTAAAATATATAGAGAATTGTCTCATATTTATAAAAATTCAAACCATTCTCCAATCAATAAATGGCCAAAGGATATGAACAGACAATTTTCAGAGGATGAAATTAAAACTATTTATAGTCATATGAAAAGGTGCTCCAAATAACTATTGATCAGAGAAATGCAAATCAAGACAACCCTGAGATACCACTTCACACCTGTCAGATTGGCTAAAATGACAGGAAAAGTTAATGATGAATGTTGGAGGGGATGTGGGAGGGCTGGGACACTGATGCATTGTTGGTGGAGCTGTGAACGGATACAGCCATTCTGGAGAACAATTTGGAGCTATGCTCAAAAAGTTATCAAACTGTGCATACCCTTTGACCCAGCAGCATTTCTATTGGGCTTATATCCCAAAGAAATCATAAAGGAAGGAAAAGGCCCCACATGTGCAAGAATGTTTGTGGCAGCCCTTTTTGTAGTGGCTAGAAACTGGAAATTGAATAGATGCCCTTCAATTGGAGAATGGCTGAATAAATTATGGTATATGAATGTTATGGAATATTATTGTTCTGTAAGAAATGACCAGCAAGATGATTTCAGAGAGGCCTGGAGAGACTTACATGAACTGATGCTGAGTGAAATGAGCAGAACCAGGAGATCATTATACACGGCAACAACAGTACTATATGACGATCAATTCTGACGGACATGGCTCTCTTCAACAATGAAATGTTTCAAACCTCCTCCAGCTGTTCACTGAAGAAAGCCATATACACCCAGAGAGAGGGATGTGAAATGTGGACCACAACATAACATTCTTATACTCCTTGATTGATGTTTGCTTACATTGTGTTTCCTTTATCTGATATATCGTTTGTGTAGACAAGATTTTTCTTGCACAACAATGACAAGTTTGGAAATATGTATACATATATTCGATTTGCCAATATTTTAACATAATTAACATGTAGTGGATATCCTGCCATCTAGGGGAGGGGTGGGGAGTTGGGGGAAAAATTTGTAACGGAAAGCTATGTAAGGGTTATTGTTGAAGAATTACCCACCC
>JAJPUD010004287.1:104647-121438 GCA_023553655.1 Myrmecobius fasciatus
GGGGGAAAAATTTGTAACGGAAAGCTATGTAAGGGTTATTGTTGAAGAATTACCCACACATATGTTATGCAAATAAAATTTTAAAAAATAAAATAAAATAAAATAAAAAAAGAAATAGCATTGGCACATAGACATCCATAGGTTATACAATTCATTATTTCTGTATCTGTCTTCTGAGTCTTTGTGTACACTTCTTGGGTGTGTAGGTGGGCCTGTGTTTTTTTTTTCTACAACTGTCTCCAACCTTCTCTTCTATCTTTGTTATCTCCTAAAAGTCAGGCTAACTATCTAGAATATATTATTAATATAATGTCAGCCTGGCAAATATCATGGCTGTTTCCTGACCAAAAGACATGTTGCTCAGGCCATGAGGAAGAATTGTTGAGGATTCATGCTTTACCCAGAGAGTTCTAATCCTACTCAGGAGATGGTAAAATGGAAGGGATTAGCCTGATTCTAGCCTGATTCTTATATATGTCTGTTTGCTATATCTGATCCCTTTTAGACTGGAGTAATTTTTCCTTTTTTGGATCTCTGAGAATGCCTCAGACTGATCCTCTATGCTTATCACATTCCAATTTTTATTATAGTTATTTTTGTATATATCTTATCATCCTTTTCTTTCCACTGGCCCAGCAACTAGCAAAATTGTAGACATGTAGTAAGCAGTTATTGAATACTTCTTGAAATATATTAAATTGAAATGAACTGGTCATACCTACACAGAATGCTCTTTCTCTTCTTGAATTTCTACTCATTCTTTAGGGCCAAATTCAGGCTAACATGGGAAGACTTATATGAATCAATGCAAAGTAAAGTAAGAAGAATCAGAAAAACAATATATGCAATGACTATAACAATATAAATGGGAAAACCAATAACAAAATAATAGATCCTGAATGTTATGAAATTGTAATGACTAAGCTTGGCCCCAAAGAAGAAATATGAGAAGACACTTTATCTTTTGCAAAGATAGGGGCTTTGGGGTGAGTGTAAACACTGTAGGTAATGTCAGAATTTTATGATATCTTTGGTTGGTTTTGCTGAACTGTTTTTTTTCTTCTTTTAAATTTATTATTCTAATTTGTTTTATTTTATTTGTTATTATTTTAATTTTTTATTTATCTCATAATTTAATTTATTATCCTCCATATGGATGAAGGCTAAGAGCTACATAGGAAAATGTAAATGACAAAAGAAAAACAAAAGACATCTGAACAAAATTATTTTTTTTAAAAAATAAGATATATTATATGTAATTTCCTCCTCTACGAAGCTTTCTCAGACCATCCTATCAACAGTAATCTGTCCCTTCTCTGATCTCTTATAGGTCTTACAAGGCACTCATTAAGTGTCCAGAGGCCTTTAACTATGTACAAATTTATTATTTTTTGTCTATAGTATTGTACTTCTGTAAGACTATGAGATCAGTTTGATTTTATCAGTCTCTTCACTTCATTTAAAGTAACTTACAGAACACCCTAGCTCTGATGCTTTTACCTCTATTGAATCAATCAACCAAACAAAGGCATTAAATTAACGTATACCCTGTGGGTTTTCTGTAAAATTAACCCAGTAGCTTTTGAGTGTCTGGCAACTTGGAAGACAGAAAAGTCCCAGCCAAGCCCCTGGAGGGATTGCTTGGTAGTG
This sequence comes from Myrmecobius fasciatus, assembly GCA_023553655.1. Taxonomy (NCBI): domain Eukaryota; kingdom Metazoa; phylum Chordata; class Mammalia; order Dasyuromorphia; family Myrmecobiidae; genus Myrmecobius; species Myrmecobius fasciatus. Next base: position 106,298 of record JAJPUD010004287.1, read on the forward strand.
AGAGGTGGGGTTGGGGGAAGAAGATATAGAATTTGTTTCCTCCCCCTCTCCTTGATTGAAGAAAGACCTTGGGAACTTCACAGAGTCAATGGATATGGACTTCTCATCAGCATCCTGGCAACATACCTAAAACAGCAATGATGGGTAGTAGTAGTTCCAAGATAAACTAGGCACCCTGAGGGAAGGCTTCAGGACCACTAGGTACATGGCAGAAAGTCACACTATACCTAGAGAATTTCATGAGAACTCCATGAAGGGGAGAAATGACTTCTGGCAGAAGGGTTTCTAGGTTACCCTCTTTTTTACACTAAGCTTGAGACCAATGTATCTTAGATTATATATGAATTTGTAGTAGAGTGTCTCTGCTTTTAATGAAAATGTTTGTATTATTCTTCTTACTATATGCTATCTTAGCAAATATGATTTCTAAAACCTAATTAAGTTTAGCTAGGGAAATACACTAGTATGGTAATACAATATTAAGCTATAATATTAGAAAACCATAGTTTATCCCCTCAGGAGTTACTCCTAGAACCCTAAGGAGGGGTAGAACTTCTTTCCTCTGATCACTTGATTTACCAGTACAAGCAGGAGTTAGGAGATGCCAGAATTATATACTCCACATGTTTAACTTTTCACCTGCTTAATCTTTATTTCCCCCAAGTAGATAAGAATCTCCATGATGATGGTTGCTGCTGTGGAGTCATTTTATTTATGTCTGACTCTTCGTAGCCCCATTTGGGGTTTTCTTGACAAAGATACTGGAATTGTTCACCATTTCCTTCTTTAGCTCATTTTACAGATGAGCAAACTGAGGTAAACAGGGTTGAGGGAATTGCTCAGAGTCACATAGCCAGTAAGAATGAATTTTAACTTATGTCTTTCTGACCTCAAACCTGATATTCTACCTACGTATCACCTACCTGAACTTTTGATGACAGAGGCCATGCTTTATTCGTCTCTGTAACTCTAAACTTTGAAGACATGACTTTGCATATAGTAGGTGCTTGATAAATATTTGTCAAAGGTACAATTATGCCGGGGGTATAATGATAAGTCATATTTATATAACAGTTCAAGGCTTAAGAAGCACTTTCCTCCCCCAAATCCTGTATGGTAGGCAGTTTTGGCATTGCTATGTCTATTTCATATTGCAGAGCTCCTGATGTTTTGGGGAAAAGACAACCATGAAAGTAATTGCAGCCTATAAAAGATGAAAAGATAAATAAACTCTATCAAGTACCTTCTAAATTAAATCAGCATGTACTTTGATACTCAGTGACTCAGTAAAATGGCAAGCATTGAATAATAATATTCTAAAAAGCAAAACTGATTATTTTTTTACCTTATAGCAAATTACTACTGATTGAACAGTACTTTACATATAGTCAAGCTTTTGAGGGCTAAAGTGAAAAAAAATATTACAGCAAAGCTAAAAGAATAGAAATGAGAAAAGAGATATGGCATGTAATTAAAGGAATTCCATCATGACATATTCAAACAAGTTATCGATGATAAAAAAGTGGGATATGGGAAGAAGATAAGACATAGACTTGGACTATTAAGATTAAATGAAGTTTAACCAATGTAAACGAGCTGCTATAACAAGGAGGCCAAAGTAACCAAAAAAGCCATTTTATTAGCAAACACTTGACCTATTTGCTAGATGAAAATACATAGTAGCCAAGAGCAAAGCTTGTTTAATTTTATGCTGAAGGCTGATGGAAGAATATAAGCAATTAAGTCTCGTAAAACAGAAATAATGAAGGTTAAAACCACTTTAAAGAAAGGCTGGTGAGAAGCCAGCTAAACCAAGTCATTCAGAGTGCACCTAAGGATAAAAATGAAACAAATAGAGTAAAAAGATAAAATTTCTGCAAAGATTTTTATAACAAATATTTTTCATGTAAACTTCAAGGAGTATAACTACTACATTTGGATTTTCACATCCTAATCCCAGAAGGGTTTCTTTGGCAAAATTAGAAATTCCAGTACAAGGAAAAAAAATATAGAGAAAGATAGATTAAGTCTATGGAGAGGGGATGCATGCTAGAAGTAATAGTAACACAATTGTGTTACTTCACAATTGTGAAGATGTTGGACAATTTTTTTTAACATATGAGCTACCTGAGTGATGTCAGGTAGAGCTTGATTATATGAGGAGGATAATAATCTTTCTGAAGGTCAATGTAGGAATTCAGAATAAAGGCTGCTAGCTCCAATACATGTGTGCAGCTGAAAGAGTCCTGGGTTGAGAATCAGAAAACTCATCTTTCTGAGTTCAGATGTAACCTCAAACACTTCCTAGCTGTGTGATTTTGGTCAAGTCACTGAACTCTGTTTGCTTCAGTTTCTTTATTTATAACATAAATTGGAAAAGAAAGTGACAACCCATTCCAATATCTTTGCTAAGAAAACCCCAAATAGAATCAGAGTCAGACACAGCTGAATAATCACACCATTAAGGGGCTCCATGAGGCATATTATAACCCAGGATTACTTTGCATGGCCATGGAACTAAGTTCCACAGACATGATGGGAGTTGAAAGGAATTTTTAATCCTGATGTTAAATGGATCCACAATAATTCTCAACCTAGATCCAAATAATCTTATGTACAATATTCTTAACAAGCAGTCATTTGGCCTTTTCTTGAAGACCTTCAGTAAGGAGAAATGATAACTCATCTTGGAATAGCTTTCATGGTTATGATAGTTTTCCTAAATCTATCTCTGATATTCCTCCTACTAATTTTTATTTCTCTCCTCACCCCTCTGCTGTGGGTGGGAGTAACTCTGTCAAGTACAATGAGTGATCTTGAGCAACTTATTTAACATCTCTAGGACTCATCTGGGAATACTCCAACTCTCTCATTTAATAGATAAAAAACTAAGACAGTTGTTTGAAGTCTTTGAAGTCTCTTCCAGAGAACCTATAAAGGGAACATAACAAAGGCATGTGAAAAAAAATTCCAGGCTTCACTAATTATGAAAAGTCCACTGGAAGAACAACTCTTTCTGAATTACAAATCTACTTTTAATCAGTCAATAAATCATTCAATAAGCATCTATTAATACCTATTCTACACAGGCATTGTGCTAAATGCTGAAGGCACAAAGACAAAAATGAAACAGTTCCTCAAGAGGCTCATACTCTCTTAGGGGATCACCTATATACATTTAAGTACAAAATGTACACAAAATAAAATCCTTAAGGGGGAGGCTAATAGAAGAGAGAGCAGAAGTAGAAAGGGAAAGCAATAAGAAATGGGAAGACTGAAAAAAAAGGAGAGCAGACTGAGGGAAGTGATGGTCAGAAGCAAAATACTTGTGAGGAGGGAAAGGGTGAAAGGAGAGAGAAAAATATAATTTGGGAAAATAGGATAGCGGGAAATACAATGTTAGAAATCTTAACTGTGAATATGAATGGGATGAACTCTTCCATAATATAGAAGTGGATAGCAGAATAGATTAAAAGCCAGAATCCTACAATATGTTCTTCACAAGAAACACATTTGAACTAGAGAGATACATACAGAGTAAGTGAAGTGAGTAGAACTTAGAGAATATTGTATTCAGTAAAAACAAGATTACATGATGATTAACTGTGATGGACTTGGCTCTTTTCAACAATGGATTATTTGCTGTGTATGAGAGAAGGGTGGAAGGGAGAGAAGGAAACAAATCTGGAACACAAGGTTTTGCAAAGGTGAATGTTGAAAACCATCTTTGCATGTATTTGGAAAAATAAAAAGCTATACAAAAATAAAATAAAATAGCTGAGTAGGCAGGGGTGTCTAGTGGATAGGGAACTAGCTTCAGAATAAGGAAAACTTTGGCTTCAATCTTGCCTCTATCACTGCTAGCTTATGCCCATAGACAAGTCACTTAAGGACAACATCTCAGTGGTCCTGATCATCTAAGATTATAAGTGGCATAGAAGATGCTGATCTGCATAGATCAACATTGTTTATTTACTGGAATCCTGAATCCCTTTCCATTCAGGAAGAAAAAGAAAATAGCCAGAATTATACTGGTACAATAATTTCATGTCAAAATTCTGAAAACTTCCTTCCTTGCACTAAAAAAGCAACAAGAAGAAATGCAATGTTTATTTAAAGATTTAGAAATCTACTCAGACTGATGATAGAAGATTTACTCTTCATTTCATCCCTTTTACCAGTTGGTAAGAATGGAATAGAAGTTGTCTGGATTTGTTTCTTTTTACATTGTATTATCTGAGATATAGTTATGATACATCACATCACATTAAGACTGAATAAGAAAAATAAAATATCTTTGGTATATAAAAATAAAATAAAATACATGTAATTTCAGCAAGAGTGCACTAGCAGCTGGGGGAATTAGGAAAGGCTTCATGTAGGAGGGTACCCTTGGCCTGAGCTGTGAAGAGAACTGGGAATTCTAAAAGGCAGAGACAAGGATAGAGTTCAGTCTAGGCAGAGGGCACACACAACTTGTGCAAAGCACAGAGAAGAGAATGTTGGATAATTAGAATGATAATTGGGATGGACAATCCAATGAGTGAAGGGAAGTTATGTAGGATAAGACTAGAAAGGGAGACTGGAGACAGATTGTGAAGGGTTTTAAAGGCCAAATAGAGGAGCTCTGAAGCTTCTTGAGCAGAGGAAAGACATGGGCTCTAGAATATTACTTTGGTAGCTCTGGGGAAGATGGATTGAGAATAGAGAGACCAATGGAATGAGACCATCTGGAAGCTTCTGCATTTTGGCTCATTGGTAGAGATTCTGGAAAAATGAATATTATGATTGAATTAACACAGCCAATAAAGCATTTCTTCCATGTGGATATACATATGTAGTTAAAATCTCCTTTTCAGCTGTGACAGCCATTTTAACCAAGTATTTCTGAATTTAGAACAAGATCTTAGAACTGTTATTTCACAAAATATTAAACTAAGATTTAAAAAACATTAATGATATATATTTAGTTATATTGCTCTCAATCACACTATGAATAAAAGTAGTATTTTTAGGGAGACCAAAAAGTTTTTTTAAATAAATAAAAGCATTAAGATATTCTTTATTTCATCTTTATCTTATCACCTTTAAATTTCCATTTTGAGTGTGTTTTGTAATAAATGTATGATTTAGCAGACATGTATGTAACATGAATAAATATACATATCCTGGGGATTCATGCTCAAAACCATTTTACTCTATCCAAAAAGTTTGTGGGGTCACTGATCTGGGCAAGAAACTTGAACTAAGATATTGGTTATGTGAGTGACAAGAAAGGAGTGCCAGACTTGTACAAGTAGAGATATCATAAGATATGGTGACTTGTTCTATATGTGGTGAAAGTGAAAGAAGGACTAAAGATAATTCTGAGATGTTGAACCTCAGTAGTAGTAGTAATAGCATCAGCAGCAGCAGTAGTACCAATAGCTAGTATTTATTCAGTGCTTTGTGGTTTACAAAGAACTTTGCAAATATTTTATTTTCTTCACAACAACTCTGAGAGATAGATGCTATTTTACATCTATAGACAAAAGACCTAATCCCCATTTAACAAATGAATAAACTGAGGCAGACAAAAAATTAAGATAAGCTCAGGTTCATATAGCTAGTAGGTATCTGAAGCAGGATTTGGATTCAGCTCTTTCTGACTCCAAAGGTAAGTGGGACAATAGTCATGTGACAACAGAAATTAGAAAACTGGAAAATAGTTTGGATTTGAGTGAGAAACATAGATATTTTCCCAACTACATAAAATGTTTGTAAGAGTAATCAAGATACATAAAGTATCTTTAGTTAGGTCATGGTTACTAATAGGGAACAGACAAGCATTCACAAGAGATATTTCACAGTGCATTAAATCTTTACTAACACCATTGAATGAAAGATACAGAGAATAAGAGTTTGCTGTGTTTAGTATTAATTGTTAAAAAAAAAATTAATTCATTAAAGGAAAACACTACCCGAAAAGCTCCCTTACAACAAGGTTTCTTCCAACCATCTGTCCCTCCATCCATCTATCAATCTATTTAAAGAATTCAAGATTCTTTGAAAGACATAATAACAGAGAGTCTTCTCTAACAATCTTTTGATTGTTAATATAAGTCATGGCTTAAAACAGAGAGATCTATGCTTGACAAAGATGTCACTTCTTGTCACAGAGGAGATTCAGGACAGAGTCCAAGTTAAATAGGGGTTTTCCAGATGTCCCTATTTGTAGATGACATCATGCTGGTTTCACTAATCCCTTTTATTTTGTTTTGTTTTGTTATAATTTTAGTCTTTGTCTTTGAAGTTTCTCAGCACAGTAAGAAATACTACATATGATCAATATGTATTGTTCCAGAGATGTGGGTAGGAACAGGGAAATTATCTGTTCTTAGTACAGCTTGGTGAGGAAAGCAGGTAAAGAGGAGAAAGGGATATCCTATCCTACCCACCCAATCTGGGGCCAAAGTACAGAAAGCCCTCCCATTTTATCTGCTCCTTCCCCAAACTAACCCAAGTCCGACCTTTTGAGGAAGGGAGAAGAGAAAGGGAAATGGGTACCAGATCTCTCAGTTTTAGGTCACCTTCCCATAATCTCTCAACTGGAGAAAAAGAGGCAACATCTGCCCCTCTCTCTACATAGTTGTCCTTACATTGCTAGGAAACACAGTAGATAAGAGCACTGGAATTAAAATCAAAAGCCCTAACTTCAAATTTAACCTCAAACACTTAGTATACTATTTGTGACTTTGGGCAGACTTTGTCTGCCTCAGTTTACTCAACTGCAAAATGTGAATAACAATAGCACCTAACTCCCAAGGTTCTTATAAAGAACAAATGATATAATATTTGTAAAGCACTCAGCACAGTGTTTCTGCATCAATTTCCTCAATTGTACAATGAAGATGATAATAAAAGCATCCAACTCTCAGGATGTGAAGATCAAATAAAATAATATTTATAAATAATATGCCTAGAGCACAGTATACATTTAATAAATGATCGTATGTAAAATCTTAAACCTATGAACTCTATCCATCCAAATAAACTGTAGAAGAAAATAGGAAGACTGCAAATTGAGTTAAAACCATGGTTAAACAGAAAAAGGACAGCAGACTGTATCGCCTTTAGGAAATTTCAAAGATGCTTTAATGACCCTGATTTTTTCTCAGAAATGAAGGCCTAGTTTGTTATTCTTTATAATCTACCAGTTGTCTATATGATTTTGAGTGATAGAACACTATAATTTCCAAAGAATTATGAAGTTCCCCTCTAGGCTCACTCTCCCAATTCATTCTCACACTGGTAGGTGGGATCCCCAGGGAGTCATTACTATTCCTACTCCCCTCAGGGTTCCTAAGAAGTCACTGAGATTTCCATTGCTATCACAATGAGTTCCCATCTGCTACATTCTTCCCAATATTGAACAATCACTTAACATCAGTTGGGTTCTATAAAGTTATATTTATGGAGAAGGTATAAGGAAGACAAAAGTTCAAAGGCTTCACACCAATCTGGGAGTTTTACTTTCCCTTAATATCCTACCCAGGGTAAAATGGGTACACACTTAAAGCAGAAACGCAATAAGACACAAAGTGAAAAGGTTGCTCCAGATACCTGGCCCTAGGTGGGGGTTTTTTTCTGCCTTTGTGACTGCCAGGGAAGACAGGAATAGATAATCTGCTTCAATCTTTTGTGTGAACCCTCAGTTCCAGTTCCTTAGCCAGTTAAAAGACTCATCCCTCTCAGTCATTTATGAATAGGAGAAGATTCCTCAAGCTTCCACATGTTGGATTGGAAGTGATAGGAAGCATACATTTGAAACAGCCAGGTAGTGGATGAAGTTGGAAGGCTGGACAGGGATGAGTAAAGTGAGGCAGCCAGAGGGTACAGTTGTGAGAGTTCTGGGCCTGAAGTCACCAAAGCTGGTTTTGGATAATTACCGGCTGTGTAATTCTGGGCAAGTCATTTAACCTCTCAGTTTTTCATCTGTAAAATGGGTATGATAATGGTACCTACCTCTCAGGATTGTTTCAATAATGAAATGAGATCATTTTTAAGGCACTTAGCAAATCTTAAATCCTACATAAATGCTAATAAGGTAGTTCTCACTTTATGTAAGTAGATGGTTCCATAAACCTCTCTGTAATATGATTTTTATGAATATGAATCTGAAGGAAGGAAAAGAAACAGGAAAGGGGCTGCATGTCCAGGGAGGGAGGAAGCTCAAAGACATATGGGGGACAGGGACAGAGAATCAAGAGCAGGGAGGAAGGATGCTTGGCTAGGCCAGTCTTATGAGGTCTGAGAAGAACATAGGGCCAGATATAGACACAGGCAGGAGAGAACTGGCAACCACATGGATCAATGGAAAATGGATCCAAGGGACCAGACATGTGGGCCCAGAGGGGGCAAAGGTCTCTCTCTGAAGCACTGGAGTTCCCTATCCCACAGCAGTATTGAAGTTGAGCATCTGAGTATCCATTCTTTCACTTTCACTTTTTTTTGGCAGGGGGAGGGGCCAGGGAACCAAATATAAAGTTTATATAGATTGGTTTTTTTTTTTTTTACAATGCTACTATCTTTCAGAATTCTTTATGTGAAGTCAAATTTACTCAAAACGAATTTATGTAAAGCCAGAATGGCATGTAATTATTATTATTAAAATAAAACTTGTCTGGAACTTGATAGAAATACTGGGTATGAAGTAAGGTAATCATCAATCAGAAAAGTGTAGAAGTTCTGGAGATGGAAAGCATGATCTCTGGCAAGAGGGTAGGGAAAGACACAGATCTGTGTGGGACTTTGTCCAAGGGTGCTAGCATGGAATCCTGATTTTCTCTCCAGGAGTATATGTGGAAGGGGACAGGTATGCTTCCTCCATTAAATGACTACAATCCTCAAGACCAGTTTTATGAGTTCTCTTCTTCTAGGGCTCACTCCCCTCCACCACCATCCCCATGCACCCCACCCTCACCCAGTTCCTCTGCTTGTGTGGCTTTCTCCTCTCTTGGTTGGACTGTTTTCTGGGGTGACTAATAGCTGACTTTGCTGGAATAGAGGGAGGAATTGTAGAAATAGGCCCAGGAATAGATGGAGTCAATGAATTATTGTGGAGTAAGGAGTCAGAGGAGTAAGAATTAAAAATCCAGCATGACAAGAAAGATCCTTCCATTTCCCCAGAATGAGAGAGTCCAGAGATGGAGGTGGAGGAAGGTGAGGGTGCAAAGAGCCTGAAACATATGACTGGTGGAAACTTCTTTTTATAGATTATTATTATCTTAGTGGTTCAATCTGCCCTTCTCTGTTCTTTTCAACACAACCAATATGCCCAGAGAGGTCCCAGGTATGCTTTGCAGGGCATAAAAGGAAGCTGACAATTGATATGCTCCCCTTTGAAACTTCCAAGCCCCCCTTCTCCCATCAACAGAGGCAATTTGTCCTTCTATTTCACAAGACTTGGTCTAGAGGCTGGCACCCATCACTCTTGCAACCCCTGGGAGGGGCCCTTGGCTATAGGGTCAGAGAAGCATGGAATCAGAGAACCTTATCATTCAGAGGAACCTGAGAGGGCATCTGGACCAATCTGCTGCTAATTACTCATGGGCCCTTGGGCAAATCATGGATCACTAGGGAACTAACATAGCAGATCATTTTTTCCTAAAGAGAAGTTTAGTAAGTTAGGCTTTTGGAAGATCCTGTTACTGCCACCCTCTCGCCCTGCTTTCTGCTTGTATCTTATTTCAGTATGGGTAGCAGCTTCTCTTAAGTGCTGCCCTCTGGGCATCGGGAAAAAAGTAAGCTGGGGAAGTCTGGACAAGACTTCTTACTGTTTCTTTAGGGAGTATAGCTATGGTCTGGGATGCAGCTACACTACTAGTCATTCTGTTGGCTTGGCTTTGCTTTTCTGTAAGATGGGTATAAAAATGTTAGAAATCATCAGGAATTAACCTTTTTGTGTGTTATAAACCTACTTTGGCAATCCAGTGAAGCCTATGAATCCCTTCTTAGAATAATGTTTTTAAATATTCAAAAGGATTAAAAAGTAAACTAATCATATTGAAATGAAGTTATCAAAACTTATGCTTAAATTCACAAACCCAAAGTTAAGAACTCCAACACTAAGAAAGAGATGAGATGGAGTAGTTTTCAATTTTTCATCTATTTTTATTGTCTCCCTAATTTCACAATAATACTAATAGTTTATTATTTATAAAGTTCTTTAAGGTTTATAAAGCATTTTATAGATATTATTTTCTCACAACAACATTTTACAAATGAGAGAACTAAAAGGAAGTGACTTGTCCAAAGCCTTACAACTAGTACTCAACAGAAGCAGGATTTGAGCCCATATGTTCAGATTCCAACTTTTAGTAATGGAGAAAGAAGTCTGGATTTTAGAATTCAAAGACCTGGATCCAATCCTACCTTTATTACTTGTTATGGAAAGACACTAAGGTACAGTGGAATGAATGTTGGATTGGGAGTTTAGAGAGTTTGGAATTTGGGACAGGATTTGAGTTTGAATCTTATAGCACCAAGCAAGTCCCTGAAATTTTTCTAGGCCATCTTGAAAATGAGGGAGTTGGATTAGATCCTTTCTCACAAACCTTCCAAGTCTCATTCTAGGATCCTGGGACTATCTTGGACAAGATGCTTTTCTTTCCTGGATCTTTAAGACGAGGGCTTTGTATAAGATGTTTAAATTACTTTGTAGAACTTCATGTAATTAGTGATTACACCAGAATCTGTGTTCTTTCTAGTCCAGGGGATGATAGAGGCCACATTTTATTCACCTCTATAGTTTCAATAGCTCTGAACTCAGTGCTACCCCAACTCTTTAACCCCAAAGGGGAAGAATTGGCACAGTGATGGGCTACATGTTTGGAAAAGCAACTGGGAGAAGCCATCACTTCCCAAGACAGCTGATGGACCAGTTCTTCGCATGGACTCCATTATGTCCTGAGACAAAATAGGACTCCCTATAAAGGAGGGTTATTTGATGTTCTCTGGGAAGGATTTCTTGAATACTCAGAGCCTTGGATTCAAGTTTATTCCGTGTTTTTTATTGATTTAGATTGTCTTCTTATAGTTCAGGATTTCTTAACCTGGGGTCCATGACTACACACACACACACACACACACACACACACACACACACACACACACGCACATAACCACATGGATATAAAGGCATATATAACATGTGTATACATATATACATATATCATATATACACATGTATACATATATACCTACACATTTATACCTATATAAAACTTAGGTATATGTAGGTGTAGGTATATATATGTATGTATGTATGTGTGTGTATATATATATATATATATACACATCTATAGACATCCCCCTGCATTTCACTATAATTGGCTTTCTATGTAATCCTATATATCTTATTTTTTTCATCTGATTGACTTTATTACTTATATATATATTATTGGTTAATTAAAGCTTTTTATTTACATAACATATGAGTGATTTTTCTACATTGACCTTTGCAAAATTTTTTTTGTTCCAAATTTTTCCCCTCTTTCCCCCCACTCCTACCCCTAGATGACAGGTAGTCTAATACATGTTAATATGTTAAATTATATGACAAATCCAATATATGTATACATATCTATACATATGTATACATATCTTACTGCACAAAAAAAATCAGATCTAGAAAGAGAAAAAGAGAAAAAAAACAACCTAAGAAGGAAAACAAAATGTAAGCAAATAATTCACAGAAAGCATTAAAATGTTGTGGTCCACACTCAATTTCCACAGGCCTCTCTCTGGATGTATATGACAATCTTCATCGCTGAACAATAGGAACTGGTTTGAATCACCTCATTGTTGAAGAGAACCATGTCCATCAGAATTGATCATCGTATAGTCTTGTTGCTGTGTTATAATTATCTCCTGGTTCTGCTTAACATCAGTTCATGTAGGTCTCTCCAGGCCTCTCTGAAATCATCCTGCTGGTTGTTTCTTACAGATGTATCTCATATTTTTAAAAACATTATTTTTTAAAAGGGATCACCTGGTTTCACCACACTGCCAGAGGGGTTCCTAACTCCTAAAAAAAGATTTAGAAAACTCCAACTCCAATTCCAAGTCTGAGGCCTATAATTCAATAGGATTAGTGCTTGAAGACCAGAATTAAAACTTGGACTTTGTCTGGGCTTGGCTAGGAGATAAAGAGAAGCCAGGTTCACTCTAATAGCTGGTCTATTAATAGTTCCTGAGTGGGAAGGATCTGCCCCCAAGCCCACCTCTAAAATGAAGCTCCTCAGATTGAGGCAGTAGAGCATAGCCAAGGAAGCCCTGGCTCAGAATTCAAAGGGTCTGAGTTAAAATCCCACCTCCCTCACTTACTGGCTTCGTGTCCTTGGACCACCTGGACCTCAGTTTCCCTTCTATAAATGAGAGATTTGGATAGATGGCCTCTGACATCTCTTCCACCTCAAGATCTATGATCCCAGGATTCCATGGGTAAACCACAAATACAGTCATCCTGATGAGAAAATATTACCACTTCCTACAAGGGCCTCTTAAATGCTGCCCATTACAGCCAACACAATCTATAGGCATTGAAATGATTCCTTAGAGGATATTCAGTGTTCCCAAGACAGATCACTATCAACCATACCCATGACAGTTTAGCAGGGGAACCTTTTTAGAAAAGATGCCCCCATTTTTTGCTACTGATCATGGGAAGGCCTCAGCTCACTGTTCTCCTAGTTCTCAGAAGGGGCAGGGAATTCTTCCCCCTCTCCCCAAAGTCTGTCAGAGGCTTCACTGTTTTTGGCCATGGGGAGAATGCTTTCATTTGGCACCTGAGAGGTGGAGCCCAGAAGCATCCGGTTCCTGAGGAAGGAACCTCAGGGAACACTGGAGCGCAGTGTTCTGCCCTCAGGGTCTTATTTACCTTAATTAGAAAGTGCACTTGTTGAGAACTCAATTAATTAGGTAAAGCTGTCTATTGAAACCAAGTGAAAGGCTTACTGTGTTGGGAAGAGAACCCAGCAAAGGGAGGGAAAAAAAGAAAAGATAATACAAACCCTAGCTAGTGCAGGGCTACTATTAAAGCCTCTTAAATTAAAAAAATAGAATGAGCTGAGAAATTCTTAGATCTCTGACAAATGGCTTATGCATGCATGAAACCTGACTGTCGACCAGTTCAATGGCCTTTCTTTTTTAATGCCCTAAATTTAGAGATTTTATCCCGTTTCAATCAGCTAGCATTTATTCTACCCTTCCTATGTATAATGTATTATATATCATACCTTTTCTGATCTAGAAATGTGTCAGGTGCCATGGATACAATGACAAAAATGAAACAGTTCCTGCCTTCAAGGAGATTAAAACAGATACATATATTCCTTATGGACAAAATCACAGAATGATGAAGGAAAAAATCTCAAGGAAATTTAAAGAATTTCAGAATACAGAATATAGAGATCTAGATTGGCCGCCTATCTGATGCAAAAACCCTCCTATAACCTCACTTATAAATGGTCAATCCAACTTCTACTTGAAGACCTCCACCGATGGTGACTCCACTATTTCCACAGATAGCTTGCTTGTTGTTAGACAAGCCTAGTTACTGGCAAGTCACTCCTTATACTGAGGAATGAAATTGGGAAGACAGTGAAGTAAATAGTCTAATTGAAAAATCAAAGCTTGCAAATAGGAAATATTGTAGAGATAGCAGCTTGTTTGACGGTATTGGCTTAACCAATGTTTTTCTCATCATTGTTTTCTGACTATAATCTGAGAATGTAAACTCCTTGAAGGCAGTGACTCTTAATTTTTTTATCTTTTATCCTAGGTTTTATCCCAGTGTCTGGTATGCACAGTAGGAGTTTAATAAATTGTTGTTGAATGATTTATGTGGAAATATGTTTAATACAATTCTACATGTATAACCTACATCAGATTGATAGCAGTCTTGAGAAGGGGGAGAAGTAGAAGGGAGAAAAATGGAAATCAAAATTTTATAAAATTAAATGTCAAAAACTAATATAAATTTAAAAGAAAAACAGTGCTTGTTGATTGATTAACTACAGTCGACTTATTGTTCTGCTCCCAGCTGCCCTAAAGCAGGCCATGGTCCTAGAAAGCTGATGCTTAGATTATCCTTTTATAAAAGATGAAGGATCATGAGATCATAGATTGAGAGCTGAGATTAGGGCAGTTTTAGACAGTGGACAAAGTACTGGCCTTGGAGTCAAAGAACCTGTGTTCAAATTCTGACATACCTAGTATGACTTTGGCCAAATCACCTTGAGCCTCACTTTCCCTTTTTTATTGGGGAAGAGGTTGGACTAAATAGCCTCTGAGTTCCCTTCTAATTCTAGATCCCTGAACCTCCTCATTTTACAGAAGAGAAGGGAGATGACTTGCTCCAAATCTTCTATGATTGTGACTCAGCTTCCCTAATTCCAAATCCACCACAGGGAAGGTTAGTGATAGCATCTGTGTGGTATTGTAGAGAGAACAACAAACTAGGAAGCTTCTAATCTTAGCTCTGATATTGATTCTCTATGTGGTCTTGGGCAGTCATAGTCCTTCTGTGTGCCTCAGTTTCTTTGCCTGTAAAATGAGGATCCATGGTCCACAGCCGTCTGGATCTAATTATACCATTCATATATTTCTAGGGAGCCTATTCCTGTAAAGAATCAACGTTTCTAAGAGAGCCTTTCTACATTCTTTCTGTTCCATCAAGCTGTTCTGAACTCACTGAGAGTCCTCTGGAGACAGCACCAGTGTATCAGCTCTGTTATGGATTCTCTTCCTTTCTTCTCACCTACAAACCCCAAATTGCTTCCTTAATAAAATAATGATTTTCTAAAAAAAAAAAATTGTGCGTTTTCTCTTTCTGCAGCAGAGTCAAACTGTCAGCATGTTTAAAACTCCAGGAATATTTCTTTTTTTATTCTTTTTCTCTTTACCTTTTTCCTTCCTTCCTTCCTTTTTCATTCTTTCTTTCTTCCTTCCATCCTTTCTTTCTTTCTTTCTCTCTTTTTTCTCTTTTCTTTTTCTCTTTACCTTTTTCTTTCCTTCCTTCCTTCCTTTCTTCCTTTCTTCTTTTCTTCCTTCTTTCCTTCCTTCCTTCCTTCCTTCCTTCCTTCCTTCCTTCCTTCCTTC
>JAJPUD010004287.1:121448-131926 GCA_023553655.1 Myrmecobius fasciatus
TTCCTTCCTTCCTTCCTTCCTTCCTTCCTTCCTTCCTTCCTTCCTTCCTTCCTTCCTTCCTTCCTTCCTTCCTTTCTTCCATCATTTCTCTCTCTCTCTCTCTTTCTTTCTCTCTTTCTATTTTTCCCAACATGCAAAGATAAGTTTTCAACATTCACCTTCCAGGAATATTTCTTTGTTGAAAACTGAAGATGAAGTTGGGACAATCTTTAGGATTCCATCTTTTGGGGGGAAGAGGGAGGAGAGGGTTGCCTAGTGTTAAACTGGCCCAGCAGCTGGCACACAGCAACAAGAGGCCTTGTAAGGAGCAGGCCAGCAAATGGATCCGTCTGAAAATAGAAAAATAATGCCAACACTGGTGTTTTTGTCTCCCTTCACCAGTGGAGTGTAGAGCAGACATTTAAAAGAGGCTTTTAGGCCCAGCTGAAAAGCTCTGAGGAGAGTCAGTGACCCTTCAGGCCACCCTCCACCTCCTTCTCTTCCCGTTTAGCCCCCTTTCACGAGGCTTGAAACAAAATGTAAACATTTGGGCTCAGCCCTGGCAAGGTAGAGACTGAGCTGCCAGGCCTTTAATTGAGGCCTCTTTAGCTCTCTGTGGCCCTGCTCCCGCTGAGGCTGAATGGATTGCTCAGTTCCTTCTGGTTGCTGGGATGTGCAGGCGTTCCTAAGTGTCAAGGGCTGCTGGGCTATTCCCAAAGTCTCTCTCCTTGGCCAGAGGGGAGGGAGATGTTATTTGCTCTGATTCTCAGGATGCCAGAATTTCCAGGGGGCTCCAGCCAGTGTTTTCTCTTCCATAGGGGAGAAGGAAAAAAACAGGGCACCATGATGTAGTGGGAAGGGCACTGACCTGAGAACAAGAGAGCTGCATTTGAGTCCTGATGCTCTCTCTGCCTGATTTTTTAACTTCAGTGTTTAGCATAACTTGGGCTTTCAATATTCTTTCTCATGTTTACTATGTAGAAATTATACATCTAGAATGAAGAAGGACATCTGAAGCCATTTAGATCAATTTACAAATGAGGAAATTGAGACTCAGAATGGTAAATGATTTACACCAGGTCACAGAGATGGTAAATGCCTAGACCACCTTCTTTTGTAGTCATTCATATTCTTGATGATTTTCCCCCATGGTATTTCTTACACATTAAGTCATTGTTGATAATCTGCTATAACTTTCTTCTAGCTACAATATATAATTATCTTTGGTTTGCCTGAAAATTTGATTCTTCTGAAATTAGCATGATCCATAATATGCAGATAAAAGTAATATTGAGAGAAGACCGCTAATAAAAAGATGTGTTCTTTGCAGCTGGGGATCAGCTATGGATCATTGTAAGTGTGAATCAAAAACTCAAAACACAATTAAGTTCACCCTTCTTCTATATAATGTAGGATTTCAACTCCTTCCCTCATCTAGTTTATCCCATCTTACAAACTGTGGTTAAAGTAATTTTCTTTAAACACAAATCTAAGCATATGATTCTCCTACTTATCCATGTGCAGTGATTTCCCATTGCCTCTATGATATATAATATAAACTCCTCTGACTAGTTTTTAAAGTCCTACCTGGCCCCACTTGACTTTCCAGACTCACTGGACATTATTGCCCCTTTGTGATTGAATTAAATTGTTCTTCTCTTTGTTCACACATGACATGCCATCTCCTGTGTCCCATCTCTGCACCTTTGCATTGGCTAAAACGAAGATCTGGAATGTACTCTTTCCTTATCTTTGCCTCGTATTTTTTTTAAGATCCAGCTCCAGTACCATCTTTTGTATAAAGCCTTTCCTGAGGTTCCCAAACTCTTAGCACCCCTCACCTCCCCCGAAATAGCTTAGTTTTAACTACTTTGGATAATGGACAGTTAGATGGTTCACTAGATAGAGTATGGGGCCTGAAGTCCAGAATGTTTATCTTCCTGAGTTCAAATCTGGTCTTTGTTTTATCTCTGAATCTGTCTCTCAGTCTTGCTTTTGTTCTGATTTTTTCTTTCTTTCACTTATCCTCTTTTTGCTTTAGTTCCTCAACTCTAAAATGGGGATAATAATAGCATTTACCTCCCAGGGTTGCTGTGAAGATCAAATGAGAAATTTGCTTTGTAGATATTGGTTTGCATGTTTTTTTCTCCCCCATTAGACTGTAAGTTCCTTGAGGGCAGAAACTGTCTTTTACCTCTTTTTGTTATCACAAAAACATAGCACAGTTCCTGGCACATAGTAGACACTGAATAAATGTTTATTGATTGATTAATAACTGTAAAGTATTTAGCACAGTATCCAGCACACAGTAGGCACTATAGAAATGTTAGCTATTTATCATTATTCTTGTTCTTCTCTGTAGTTGCATATATCTAAGAATCTTGTATTATCTTAACATATACATAAGAGATATCTTACCTCATTAGAAGAGAACTTATATTTTTCTCTATCAGGTCAATACCTTTTTACAATATATACAATAAATATTTATATTTTATGTTTTCTATAAAATCAGTTTGTGGACTTTGAGAATGTGGTGGGCTAGAGAAAATGTTCATGGAAAGTCTGTAAATTCTCTTTTTCTGTTTTCACCAAGGATATGACACCTTCAATTATGTCCATCAACTATTTCCATAAAGATTTAGTGGAGATGAGAAAGTTGGAATGTAGGTGGTTGTTAATGAAATTGCAATGGATAACATGCAGGGATCTGATTCAAGAACACTTGGGTCCAAATCCTGCCTGCGACATTTACTGGCTGTGTGATACTGAGATGTAACCTAACTTCTCTAAATCAACCTTTTACATTATGTGTAAAATGAGAAGATTGTGTTTTATGATGTCTAACATCCCTCCAGTTCAGGATCTAGGATCCCCTGATCCTGTATTTTTGTGGATTCTGGGAGGTGGGAGAGCAAGAGTAATATTGCCTGTGATCTTTCTCATTCATATCAAAAGTTCTTCCATTTGAGATAACTTGAAAATTAATTTTCTTATCTTAAAAATCATGTCACTTCCAGTGTGGATTTGTTCTGTATTCAGTCAGATTAAGCTGATTTTACTGAGTTCATTTTCTTGAGTGCCATTCCCATTTTGTTATAGAGTATGTGGATGGGGAGGGTTAATTGTTATGGAACTGCTGGCAGTATCATGCCTTTTATGTGTATATTTGTTGTCCTCTTGCCAAGAATGGTTTTATTCCAGATCATGGATGATATACCTTGGTAGTATCTTTCATCGAGATTTCTCCAGACTTGTTTTCACCTTTACTATTTTTTTTTGTTTTATGAAGTAGTTTTCTAATGTTCTATCCAACTCTTCCATAATTTTTTGCAGATAAGATTGAATTTTAAGCTGATGTCACCATTTTTCTCTTTTGTAATGAGATCACGTATCTATGGGTTAAGATGGCTTCTGTGCTTTTAGGGTCTCTTCATTGAGGTGATTATTTTATATTAGTTAAACTCTAAAAAATGAATTGGAGTTAATATCTTTATTTTTTAATAATTTTCCACTTTTCAGGCTTAAAAGCTTGTTATTATAGATTGAATTGATGGCATTTTCATTGCCCAGAGCATCTTCTCATTTTCTTTTTTACTTTTCCATGACCTGGTATTAATTCTTGCCCCTGTTCTAACTAAAGTTTCAGAGGTAAAGCAGATTCTGTAATGATCTTGGTGTGAGTGATCTTGGTGGTGGTGATAGTAGTTGTTTCCTTTTTGTTAAGAGTCAGTTTCTTTTTTTGTGTATGTTGTTCTGTGCTTGCTATTTCTAACATCTTCCTATTATCTTTGTTAAGAAGATATTTTCCTGAATAAACTATAAAGCTCTGGCTTCTTTTATTTCTAACCTTGAAACATATTTTCCAATACATTTTTTGCTTTTTGCCTCAGTGCCATTTTTTTTTATTATGGTCGCTGAATATCAAGTTACATATAACTTGGATTTTATCAAGCTCAGAATAAAGTGCATCTGCTTCTTTATCATTTATAAGCAGATGTTGGCACATATGTGGTAAACAGTGTTCACAGTGGTACCCTTGTCAGTGCTCATAGTGAACACTCACAATGAGATGGCCCAGGGTTGGAAAGATTGATTCTTATTGCTCTTGAATATAGGATGATGCCAACTCCCTTAACTCTTTGATTCTTTCTCTGCTCCAACTTTGACATGTTTATAGTCAGAACACCAATATGGGTATTTTACACATTCCTCTCCAGAATATCAACTCAATCATTCAACAAGACTGTCACATAAAGCATCAACTGTAAGCTCATATTCCTTTTTTAATGTTAAATATGTGCAATTCTTCTATATATATTTCCACAATGATCATACTACACAAGTAAAATCAGATCAAAAAGTTAAAAAAATGAGGAAGAAAACAAAATGCAAACAAACAATAACAAAAAAGTGAAAATACTATGTTGTGATCCACACTCAGTCCCCATTATCCTCTCTCTAGGTACAGATGGCTCTTTCCATCACAAGACCATTGGCTGTAAGCTCATATTCTTAAAATTAGTCTCCTTTATCCTTTCCTACAACTGTCATTATTACTGTGGAAGCAGAAAAGAATTTCATATGTTTAGAGGGCCAGCTTTTAAACATAAAATAGCTATAGTTATAAATATCATGACAGCACCATGTACACATGCAATGCAATCCATATATGATACTGTGCACATATGTGCATATATGTATATGCATATTGTGTGTATTACAGTATGCATTATTAAAACATTGTACATAATTTATATGTATGCATATACATGTGCTTATGCATATATAGTTTGTGTGTATATACAAACCAATGATATCAGGGTGATGTATTTTTTATTCTGTGAACTAGATTTTAATAAGGCATGGCTGCACAACATCATCAGTCTCATTCTCTCTTCCAGGATCATCAAAGTCCAATGGCAAAACAGAAGTCAAGATGACTGGAAATGGCCTGGGATAGAGTGATGACCATGGCATCTTTGATATCTGACCAAATTCTAAACTCTCCATAGCACCTGCTTCAGCCACCTTCATGGCCATTGGAATCTGTTCATTGCCATTGTTCTCATCTGTCTATTCCACTGAGTGGAAGTCTTCACATGCTTAGAGTAGACATCTCCTCAACTAACTGATGGGTTTGCAGCCAGAGTATCTGCCAAAACAGTTTTATCAGTGTGTGGCCAGTATGCATGCTACAGCTTCTTGGAGTTCCAGATGAGAGTTGAGTGAAGGAAGATGTGTATATACATATAGTACATATATACTACACACACACACACATATGTAAATATAATTAGCTTTAAAAGTTAGTAGAGGAAGAGATTTCAACCTCAAGAGGTTGGAGCACTTAGGAAAGGCTTCATATAAGAAGTACTAGGTTAAATCTTGAAGAATCTGGATCCACAAAAGTAAGAGTAAAGTTTGAACAATTCAGACAAGAACAGAATAAGATTTCATATTTGGAAGAATATTCCATGTGTAGGGAATAGCTCTGTTCCCAACTCTGTCACCCTAAATCATGATTTCATTCCTTGCTACCTAAGTTAATGTGGTGATTTCTTTACTATTCCTGCCTCCTTCATTATTTTTACCAGTTATCTTCCACATCAAAACATATGTATTATTCCTCATGCAGGCTGTGGTTGCTCTTCTGCCTTTTCTAAGCAAAACCTTTTCAGAAGCTTCCCCTTGCCTACTCAATTAGTTTTGAACTCCTGACCCCAACATTCAAGTTCCTCCATAATTTTGTTCCTCTTTTCATATGACTTCTCTTTACATGTTCTAGGTTTTGATCAAGCCAAATAACTTTCCATTTGTCCATTCTTATCTATCTTCTATACATGTGCAGCTGCTTATATCATCCATGCTTGTACATTATCCTCTCCAGGATTGCTTCACTAACTTTCACTTAAACTTAAGGGTTGTAGTCCTTAGAAGGTGATTAACTTTTTATTCTTTCAAGATTCTAGGAAAATCATAAGGGGCTGGTGTTTCTAGTACTTTTATTCATGAACCCCTACTAGTGAGTTTCTCACTGATTTTGAGTCAGAGTTAATTAGATTTTAGAAAGAATATTTAATAATGAGGTATAACAAGGATAGTGATTACAGAAACATCTTCCCAAACAAGAAGCACATCTATAATTGATTCTATCCCAAGTCTGGTCTAGTATTTACATTAATTAGGTTTAGTATCACACCAGTAACATTTAATTTGCTCATATCACCTTGTAAAGAAATAAATTACCTTTTACAAATTTTTTAAAAATATTTACTGAGAAGATATAGCAAATAAAGGAATATAAATGCATTACAATAGTTCTTGCTTTGCTTGCCACTAAGGAAGAGAGAGCTCAAATTTCTCTATTGGAACCTTTTGCATATATACTTTCAGTTCTATATCAGCAACCAATGAAAAGACTTTTCTTTATCATGAAGTACATAGGCAAGAAACATTTGCAGAATACCAAAATATGTTCTGAATCAGGGTCAACACCCCTCCAACAAATATCTTCACTCATTTTTACATACAAGTTAGTTCAGAACCCCCAGCCCATGTGGGTTGGCAAGAAACAAATCTCATTCCCTGTATATTTTCTTAAAGCTCCCTCCCTGTAAAATCTCTTAGTACTGGGCCCATTGGAAAATACCTCTATGAGAGAATCCCTTGATTTGATTTGAGTCCTTCAGTGAAAAATAACATGAAAGACACGTAACAGTAAAGAGTGCTTGTTGGGAGAACTGACCTGATTATGCAATTAATAATGGGAACAGGATGGGCACATTTTGGTAATTCCTGAGAATAAGTTGGTCCAGAGTTGCCATAATTAGCATAGTGTCTAGAATAAATAAGCATTTATTAATGCTTAATAAACATTTATTATTTTCTATTATTAATTTTATTAAAGTTTTCAAAGAAGTAAAAAAAAAAGAGAGTGCTTGTTGGGAATCATGAAGTCTTAATATAAATGGCCCAAGTCATAAGGAAGTAGACAGGTTGGTGAAAGGGCAATCACAAAACCAGGCAGTGGGTTGTAGGGAGTGGAGCCAAGATGGCAAAATGAAGCCAGAAAGCTGTTCAAGCTCTCCTGGTTTCCCTGAAAACCACATGAAACTAAACCTCTTAACAGAGTCTGATGGAATGAAACCACTCTCCAGTTCAAGATAGATTGGAGAAACTCCATGAAAAGTTAGTTTCACTGGGGTGAAAAGGGTTTTCAGCCCAGCTGAGACAGATACTGGGAAAGCCAGTGAGAGCATCTTAACCAAAGCAAATCATAACTGATACCCTCCATCCTGGCTCAATAGAAGAGCAGACCAGTGGGGCAGCTTCCAGTTGCAGTTCAGAAGTCAAACTCTGGGAGTAGAGCCAAGATGGTGAAGTGTAGATAGGACTCTTTGTGACCTCCTCTGACCTTCCCTCAAACCCGACAGCAGATTAAGCCTCTAAACTGGTTTCGGAGTCAAAGCACCCCCAAATATTTAGAGCACAGCACATTACCAGTAGAAGTTAACTTGGAAGAATGTCAGAACAGGTCTGTTTTAATCGGGCATAGGGATAGTCTGCCGAACCCAGACAGCAGCATGGGAAGACCAGGGCAGGAAGCCAGGCCAGGACTTAGAGCCTGGCAATTTCTAAGCACCTAGGAACAACCTGTGAGTCTCTTAGGCTACCCTGTCCTGGTTGCAAGCAGGTGTTTTGACAGATCTGCCTTTTATAAAAGGGAAATTGTAAACCCCTGAGAACACCGGACATGACCCCAATTGCCCAGCTCCGGAAATCAATCAGTGGAACTGCCCCAGGGCAAATTAAAGCAGCTTTTGCTCCTTTGCTTTGAACAGACCTCAAGCTTTAAAAAACTAATAAAAAACAAAAAAGAACTATCAACATAGACAGCTTTTATGGAGAGAGAGAACAGACCTCAGAGCCTGAGGTTCATAAAGGTAAAGCAACCCCAGAGGAAGTGGCAAAGGGAGACATGAGCTAGTCCCCATTTCACAAGGCTTTCCTGAAAGACTGCATAAAGAATCTTAAAAGAGAGTTAGAAGAAAAATGGGGAAATGAAATGAGATCATTGCAAGAAGAAATGGAAAAAGTATATAAGGCCCTACAAAAGAGATATGAAAAAGACACCAATTCATTAAAAGACAAAATTGGTGAAATGAAAAAAGACTGAAATGAACAAAAAAATTCAAGTGGCCAATTACAAAAGGAGCTTAAAAAGGTAACTGAAGAAAATAATACACTAATTAGAATTGAACAAATGGAAGTGAATTAATCAATAAGACTTCAAGAACCAGTCAAATATAAACAAAAAAAATAAAAAATAGAAGAAAATATGAAATATTTCCTAGGAAAAACAACTGACCTGAAAAATAGATCTAGGAGAGACAATCTAAGGATTATTGGACTTACTAAAAGCCATGATGAAAAAAAGAACTTAGACACTATCTTACAGGAAATCAGGAAAGAAAACTTCCCTGATGTTTTAGAATCAGAAGGTAAAATAGCCATTGAAAGAATTCACTGATCACCTCCTGAAAGAGACCCCAAAATTAAATCCCCAAGAAATATCATGGCTAAATTTCAGGACTATGGCACCAAACAAGCACCTAGAAAGAAACAATTCAAATACCAAGGAGCCATAATTAGATCACCCAGAATTTATCAGCTTCCACCTTAAAGGATCACAGGGCTTGGAATCAAATATTCCAAAAGGCAAAGGAACTTGGATTACAGCCAAGAATAAGCTATCCAGCTAGAATGAGCATTATAATTCAGGGAAGAAGATGGACATTTAATGATATAAGTGAATTTCACCTATTTCTAATGAAAAGACCAGATCCGAACAAAAAATTTGACCTCCAAACACAGAACTCAAGAGAAGCATAAAAAGATAAAAAGGAAAGAACTCTTGAGAACTATATTTCTGTTATGGGTATATTTAGAGAATTAGTATATAATTAGATTTTACTTTGATAATATGAAAAACAAACTAGAGGTGGAAAGGAGATCATACTGGAAAAAAATGGAAAAAGTAGGTAAAATGAGGTTAAAAAAAAGGATGTAAAAATCAGATAAAATCTCATGAAGAGGCAAAGAAAACCTAATATAATTGAGGGAAAGAAGGGAGGGGAATGAGCATTGTGTGAATCTTACTCTCATCAGATTGGACTCTAAGAGAGAATATCAGACATTGTTGTTGGAACTATGAATTGATCCAACCATTCTGGAGAGCAGTCTGGAACTATGATCAAAGACTTATCAAACTGTGCATACCCTTTGACCCAGCAGTGTTTCTACTGGGTCTATATCCCAAAGAGATCTTAAAGGAGGGAAAGGTGCAAAAATGTTTATGGTAGCCCTTTTTATAGTGGCAAGAAACTGGAAACTGAATTGATGCCCATCAATTGGAGAATGGCTGAATAAATTATGGTATATGAATATCATGGAATATGATTATTCTGTAGGAAACATCCAGCAGAATGATTTCAGAGAAGCCTGGAGAGACTTGCATGAACTGATGCTAAGTGAAATGAGCAGAATCAGGAGATCATTATACATGGCAACAACAAGACTATATGATGATCAGTTCTGATGGACATGGTTCTCTTTAACAATGAGATGTTTCAAACTAGTTCCAATTGTTCAGCGATGAAGATAGTCATATATATCCAGAGAGAGGGCTGTGGGAACTGAGTGTGGACCACAACACAGCATTTGAATGGTTTCTGTGAATATTTGCTTGCATTTTGTTTTCCTTCTTAGGTTGTTTTTTTTTCTCTTTCTAGATCTGATATTTCTTGTGCAGTAAGATAACTGTATAGATATGTATACATATTTTATACATTGGATTTGTTATATAATTTAACATATTTAACATGTATTAGATTACCTGTCATCTAGGGGTGGGGGTGGCGGAAAGGAGGGGAAAAATTTGAAACAAAATTTTTTTTGCAAAGGTAAATGTAGAAAAATCACTCATATGTTCTGTAAAAAAAAGCTTTAATTAAAAAAAAGAGAGAGAATATCAGGCATATTTGGTTTCAAAGAGAAACTTGTCCCACCTTGTAGGGAAGTGTGAGGGGAAAAAGGAAAACAAAAGGGAAAGTCTAATAGATGGGAAAATAGAAGATCTAGGGGAAAGGTGTAAAAAAGGGGAGGGGTTCTAAAAGGGGAGGACTATTTGAGGGAGGTGGTCATCAAAAGCAAAATACTGGGGAGGGGAGAAGGGAGAAAGGGGACAGGAAAGAGAAAAAACATAATTTTGGGTAAATAAGATGGCAGGAAATACAGAATTAATTATTTTAAGTGTGAATGTGAATGGGAAGAACTCTCCCATAAAATTGAAGCTCATAGCAGACTGGATTAAAAGCCTGAATCCTAAAATATGTTGTTTACAAGATATATATCTAAGGCATAGAACTACATACAGAATGAAGGTAAAGGGCTGGAGCAGAATCTATTATGCTTCAGGTGAACAAAAAAAAAAAAAA
>JAJPUD010004287.1:146926-160064 GCA_023553655.1 Myrmecobius fasciatus
TCTTTGGGGCTTTTTCTGGAGTTGCTTTACCTTTAGGGGCCTCAGGATTTGAGGTCTGTTCTTCCCTCTCTCCATAAAAGTTGTCTATGGTGGGAGCTATTTTTGGTATTTTATTCATTTTTTTTAAAGGTGTGAGGTCTGTTTAGGGCAAAGGTGGGACAGCTGCTTTAATTTGCCCTGGGGCAGTTCTGCTGATTGAGTTATTTCAGGAACTGGGCAGTTCTGCTGATTGAATTATGTCAGGTGCTGGGCAGTTCTGCTTTAGTTCACCCTGGGGCAGTTCTGCTGATTGAATTATTTCAGGTACTGGGCAGCTCCGCTGATTGAATTATTTCTGGTGCTGATCAGTCCTGTTGATTGATTGATAGCTTTAAGGTGCTGTGTAATGGCAGCTAGGTCTGATGCTCATCAGCGGTTCAGTGGTTCACAATCTATCCCCCTCAAAAGGCAGACCCTCCAAACCACCTGCCCACAATCAGGACAGATTGGTCCAAGAGGCCCGCAGAAGACTTCCAGTTGTGTGAAAAGCACAAGGCTCCCACTCCTGTTCCGGCTCCCACTCCTGTTCCAGCTCCCTGCTCCAGCTCCCTGCCCCGGTCTCCCTGCGCTGCAGTCTGGGTTCAGCAGACCACCCCCCTGCCCAATTAAAACAGACCTGTTTTGAGGTTCTTCCAGAGTATCTTCTTCTAGAATCGTGTTGTTCTCCAGATATTGTGGATTTTTTTGCTTCAAAATCAGTCTAGAGGCTTCATATGTTGTTGGTTTGAGGGGAGGTTAGAGGAGGTTACAGAGACTCCTGTCTGATCTCTGCCACCATGGCTCCACCCCCGGAAGGAAGTCCTGTACTTATTTACTTTTGTAGAAAGTATGAAAAAGCTCCTCTGCTAACTAAAAGAATTATAGGACAGCTACCCATTGATGGGTAAAGGATCAGCTATGTCCCTAGTAACTTTAAAATATGAGCAGATATTGAGAAGGGAGTCATCTCTGGCAGTCAAGAAGAGTGCCACCTAATTATAGAGTTGGAAACCAGCTCTTGAGAAGGAATTATTTTGTCCCTTCTGTCCCAGAATCCTGGTGTCACCTGATGGGGTTGTCTTCATACCTAAGTCTCAGGACCTAGATGGACCCAACCCTAGAGATTGGGCCTGTGATCTGCTTCAAGGACCAGTTCTTTATATGCTGGAGAGGAACATTAAGTCAAATACAAACATAAGACCGATTATGGTAAGTTCAGGTTGGGAATATGGACAAAAGATTACCGATGCATAAAGATGCTGATTTTTAAATCTCTGTCTTCATTTTTGGAACCCTTGACTCCAAGAGCTACACATTGGTTACTGTGAAGCATGAGCAGGTTATTGACTATGGGGATGGTTATGTGTCATTGTGAAGCTTTATCTGCCAGCCTATATCATATCAGCAAGCATGGAGAATTAAAATTAATCATCATATTTGATCCTTGCCCCAAGGACCGTGAAGGCCTATTAAATGCAGAAGAGTTTGGTGAGGAGACCTATGTATGTGTATATGGGGGTAGGAGGGGCAAAAAGGAGGGTAAGAAGAAATGAGAGCAATAGAATAATTCAGAATATTACTGGAAGGAGAATTAGGAAAAAAACTGAATGAGAAAGAAGAGGTTGAAGACAAAGGACAAAAAATGAGGATGACAAGAGAAAGAGAATGGTTCCTAGTCCAAGGATCAGCAGGAGCTTCTAAGTCTAGGGTCATGACATGGATACTAAGTAATATCTCCAGGAGAATGGAGAATTATTCCTAATGGGCATATTTTAAACTGGTATCTGTCTTTAATTACTCCCTCTCAGGTACCTCTGTTTTCTTCAGCCTTTTGGGGATAGGAAGCTGTGGGATTCAGGAGTAAGGGGAGCCAGTGTCTTACTCCTTAAGGATACTCCATTTTCTAGTTTGTAAAATGAGGAAAATAACAGCACCTATCTCCAAGAACTGTTGTGGATCACATGAAATAACTAAAGCCCTTAGCATAGTGCCTGGCAGTTAGCTACCATTGTTGTTATCATTTTTACTCACCTTTCCTGGTGTCTGCTCAGGGACTTCTGATCCTAATCTTACCTCATAAACTTCCTAATGACCTCAAGTCTCTCTTCTTTGGATTCTCCCCTTTAAAACCTCTAGAGGCAGGGTGTCAGAATCTGAGGAAAGAGGAAGGTGTTTGCTAGGCTGGTCCTGCCTTAGGATCTCTGTACTGGGCCAGCCATGCCTAAGTCAAACTCTTTCCTCCCTTTCTTCCCTCTTGCTTGGTCATGTTGAAAATGTAAAAACAGCAAAAAAAAAGAGTTATATTAAAGTTTATGTATTAAAAAAGAAGACATTGTTATTTTCCTTTTCCCTTTTTATATCTATCAAACTACAGATCTTGTAACAGAACAACTTAACTCATTGAAGCCTGAGCATGTTGAGAACAGACTCCAAAAGTCAGGCTTTGGAGTCAAATTAAGCTGTGCAGGGATGAAGAACCCAGTGGAATTACATGATCAATAGCTATAGAGGGAATAAGTTAAGCATCCTACACAAATTGAAAAAATATTGGGGTTATGCAGTACCAAAGAAATGGGTTGTCTTGACCATGTCTTTACTATGTATGCATTTTTCTACTAATATGCTTTATATATGTACTCACTCATTCCACTGATGCTATTTGTATTTGTGGGAGAGTGTGTTTCAGGTTTATAAAAGAGATACTTTATTATTTCTGTTCCTGCTGTGCCATTTTAATGGAGGCCTTTGCTTTGAGCTAATTGTGTCAGGTGGATTACCATTTAAAGGGAATACACTTGTAGGAGCTGATAATTTTAGGACTTTTTGATTTTAGCTCCTCGGGTATCTTGAATTGGGCCAAGTCATGCCCATTTTTGGCTCAAATTCGATTGCGCAAGTTAGAGAGATAACCCAAAAGAGTCACTGTGCTAACATGCTTTGGTTTCCAACATGGGAGGGACAGACAGAAACATGGCCAATGTCTGCTCTCAGTTCTGAGGTTTCCCAACAGTAGGAAGTGTTCCTTTCAGGATGATGAATGAATGGCTGACAAGAAGCACAGAAGGCTTCTCTGGTTGCTGATACACAGCAGCTCAAACTCAGGCCTCAAAAACTGAGATCTGGTTTCATTAGCTGTCAAGTTAAATACTTTTCTCTTTTTTTCCCCCCTGAAGCATCCTAAATTATTGTATGCCATGATAAAAATAGAAAAATAAAACCCAATAAAATAAATAGAAGAAAAAGAGAGTTGATATTTTGTTTGTCCCCTGAAGTAGGTTAAATGTTGAATAAAATGGAATACAAAGGGATAGCCAACAACCTAAAAAGACACAATTGGAGGAGGGAAAAGAGGCTGTGTCTGACCACCATTCTTTCTATTATTGAGCCTACATGTCTGAAACATTGCCCCCCTCATTGTTCCATTTAATATAGCCAATTTTTTTTATAAATACAAAGACAATATTAGAAACCCAAATCCTCCTCATATTGCAAGATAGCTATGAAAATGGAAATTTCTAAGCTTTGATTTGATTCAGTTCAACAAATATACATTAATTGCTCACTACATTCCAGGCGTTATGTATACACAGATATAACTGAAATAGTATCTGCCCACAAGGAGCTTCTCTTCTAATGGGAATAAATAAGCATGTAATTGCAGCACATGGTAAAATGAAGTGGGGCACAGTTTCAGCAATTAGGGGAGGGTAGAATTGGAAAGGGCTTTACAAAGAAAGTGATACCTAAGCTGCATCTTGAAAGTAAAATCTAATAGGAACAATACTTAGATTTGGCATCAGAAGACCTGGATTCAAATCCTTGCCTTGCCATTTACTATTTATCCGTGACTGCAGGAAAGTCACTGTTCTGGGACTGCATTTCTTCACCTGTAGAAGGAGAGCTTGGGACTAGATGGCTTCTCAGGTTTCTTTCAGCATTAAATTCATGAGCCTGTGAGCCCAGTATTCCAAGAATACCCTACAGCCACCTCTTGTTACAAGATGTCCCAGATGTAGCCTTCATTTAGGAAATAGTTAGAAGTTGACTCATAGGCAATGTTAGTGAACATAATCTCTCCTCATTTGCTTGTCAGCAAGCAGGCAGAACACTCTATTTTCTTCATCTTTTAGGGACTAGTTAACTTTCCCACCTTCTGTATCTCTCTGAGTCACCACCAAGGTCATGAGACTGATTAATGAATTGTTGGCCTCTGACTCTCTCTACTAGAAATCATTTTTTCCCATTCAAGTTTATTGCAACACTACCTAGTAAATCAGTCCCCTTTTCATATCCCTTAAAAAAAAACAGAATGTTACATCCCCAACATTTCTGTTTAAGGTAAGCAGTAAAGCAGTAAGGATCTTTAGTGGCTAATTAGGAGTCTAACCATCACCTCCCTTCATGTGTCTCTCCCACCTTTAAATCCCTTGCCTCTTAATTTTTTTTTTAAATTCTGAACTTAGATACCCCAAAGGAAAGTTTCTATATACAAAGTAGAATACAAAAATAAGATGGTACTGAAACTATGAATCTCTTATTCCCATAATGCTTATTTTAAAACAAATACAAGAAAAGCAATATATTACTTTCAAAATTGTCCTGCTTTTTTTTACTTCCTTCTGAACCTCTTTCTGTTCTCTGTGTATTTCCAAAAATGCTTCAATAACCTTCTTCTTTTCCTCTCCTCATTTCATACTCTTGCTCCTTTACGACATAGAACAAGTAATTTTGTGTCAAATGTAGTTAGTTTGTATCTGAGTTGAACAAAAGCTACAACTGGTTTGTCTTACCCTATATCTACACTGTCTTCCCGTTTCCCAAAAGATAACAAGATGCTAGAATTGGAAAAGATCTTAGAGTTTTCTAGTCTAAACTCTTATTTTGTGGGTGGAGGAGGGGAGAGATACTGGAAATCGGAGACAGGAAATGACTCAAAGACACATAGTTTCAGCAGAGTCAGGATTGGAACCCAGGTGTCTAGGTGCTTCTCCTCCATTATCATGCAACCAGGATTAGCTGGGACTAAATTATTTTTTTTCCTCAAGGGAAAGAGAGTTTGGAAGATAGTCTGAGATTTTTCTTTGTTTTGGTTTACATGCTATTTTTCTTCCATTGCATGAGAGAACTGGTGCTTCCCAACTCAAAGTATTCTGTTATCCTCCAAATTATCCAGCCATCCTATTGCCCTGCCCTTAGGGACTCAGACAGTGACTTAGACTGTGTGTTTGGAGGGGTGGGGGAAGAGGAGACAAGTGGACCTTCCATTGGAGCCATGTCCTAAGGAATGCTTCATTTCCAAGCTACTGTCTAAGAGACTGGGAAAATGGGCCATCTGTGGGTGATCATTGTTTGCCCACGAATGGGCTGCTTTGGCCCCCAACTAACTTCTTGGACTCATATGAAGTATGCCTTTTGGTTTAGTTCCACTCATTCCATTATGATTGTTTGTTTTCTCTAGAGCCTCTTCATCTGTAGGGTTGAAGGATGCAAGGGGCCAGATAGGGAAAGGCCAAATCCTGGAAATGTCTTGAGCTATCACTTGCTGGGATGACATTTTGATGTAAGGGGATGATGAGAGCAAGGAGGAGAGGAGGGAAGGGTAGGGACATTGGTGAGAAAAGAGAAATGACTTCTTGGAACTAAGGATTGGGTAGTGCTAAGGGGTGTAAGAGGATCTTAGCCAGGAAATCTGTAGGGCCAGCTTTCTCACAAATCCTTAAGAATTAAAACAGATGTATTTCCTTTTGCATACACCTTTCCTTACATAGTGTTCTTCCATCCCTGTTTCTGTATCTTTGAACTTGTTCCTATACCCAGAATGCATTTCTTCCTCCTAGAAGCTCTGGTTTCCTTTAAGGATCACTAAAGCACCCCTTTCTGTATGAAGCTTTTTTTTCTGATCTGTGACTGACTTCACTTCCTCAAATCATCTTATATTTACTTTGGGTCTTTCTATGTTTGTACATGTTGTCTCTCCTCACCAGATTATAAACTTCAGAGGGATTATTTTTGTATAATCAGTGTCCAGCACAGTGCTGGGCATATACATAGTAGGTACTTAATAAATACTTGATTGATTGGGATCTGTCCTTCTTGGAGTCAGGGGTACAGGCTAAATGATGATGTGTAAAAGTTTCTTTAGAACTTTAAGATTATACAAAAAGAAATTCCATTCAAAATAACTGTTGATAGTATAAAATATTTGGGAATTTATCTGCCAAGGGATAGTCAGGAACTATATGAACTAAATTACAAAACACTTTCCACACAAATCAAATCAGACCTAGTCAATTGGAAAAACTTAAAATGCTCATGGGTAGGACGAGCGAATATAATAAAAATGACAATACTACCCAAACTAATTTACTTATTTAGTGCCATACCAATCAAACTCCCAAGAAATTATCTTACAGATCTAGAAAAAATAGTAGCAAAGTTCATTTGGAAAAACAAAAGGTCTAGAATTTCAAGGGGATTAATGAAAAAAAAGGCTGAAGATGGTGGACTTGCTGTACCAGATCTAAAACTATATTATAAAGCAGCGGTCATCAAAACCATTTGGTACTGGCTAAGAAATAGAGTAGTCGATCAGTGGAATAGGATAGAATCACAAGACAAACTAGGCAATAACTATAGCAATTTGGTTTTTGATAAACCCAAAGACCCCAGCTTTTGGGATAAGTATTCACTATTTGACAAAAACTGCTGGGAAAACTGGAAACTAGTGTGGAAGAAATTAGGGCTTGACCCACATCTAACACCACATACCAAGATAAGATCTAAATGGGTCCATGATCTGGATATAAAGAGTGATTTTGTAAACAAGTTAGAGGAACATAATATAGTTTACCTCTCAGACCTGTGGAGATGGAATAAATTTATGTCCAAAGAAGAACTGGAACTTTTAATTGAAAACCAGATAGATAACTTTGACTATATTAAGTTAAAAAGTTTTTGTACAAACAAAATCAATGCAGACAAGATTAGGAGGGAAGCAATAAATTGGGAAATCATCTTTACATTTAAGGGTTCTGATAAAGGTCTCATCTCTAAAATATATAGAGAATTGTCTCATATTTATAAAAATTCAAGCCGTTCTCCAATCAATAAATGGTCAAAGGATATGAACAGACAATTTTCAGAGGATGAAATTAAAACTATTTATAGTCATATGAAAAGGTGCTCCAAATCACTATTGATCAGAGAAATGCAAATCAAGACAACCCTGAGATACCACTTCACACCTGTCAGATTGGCTAAAATGACAGGAAAAGTTAATGATGAATGTTGGAGGGGTTGTGGGAGGGCTGGGACACTGATGCATTGTTGGTGGAGCTGTGAACGGATACAGCCATTCTGGAGAACAATTTGGAGCTATGCTCAAAAGTTATCAAACTGTGCATACCCTTTGACCCAGCAGCATTTCTATTGGGCTTATATCCCAAAGAAATCATAAAGGAAGGAAAAGGCCCCACATGTGCAAGAATGTTTGTGGCAGCCCTTTTTGTAGTGGCTAGAAACTGGAAATTGAATAGATGCCCTTCAATTGGAGAATGGCTGAATAAATTATGGTATATGAATGTTATGGAATATTATTGTTCTGTAAGAAATGACCAGCAAGATGATTTCAG
The DNA here is from genome assembly GCA_023553655.1 of Myrmecobius fasciatus. Lineage (NCBI taxonomy): Eukaryota > Metazoa > Chordata > Mammalia > Dasyuromorphia > Myrmecobiidae > Myrmecobius > Myrmecobius fasciatus. Next base: position 154,576 of record JAJPUD010004287.1, read on the forward strand.
AGAGGCCTGGAGAGACTTACATGAACTGATGCTGAGTGAAATGAGCAGAACCAGGAGATCATTATACACGGCAACAACAGTACTATATGACGATCAATTCTGATGGACATGGCTCTCTTCAACAATGATATGTTTCAAACCACCTCCAATTGTTCACTGAAGAAAGCCATATACACCCAGAGAGAGGGATGCGAAATGTGGACCACAACATAACATTCTCATACTCCTTGATTGATGTTTGCTTACATTGTGTTTCCTTTATCTGATATATCGTTTGTGTAGATAAGATTTTTCTTGCACACCAATCATAAGTTTGGAAATATGTATACATATATTCGATTTGCCAATATTTTAACATAATTAACATGTAGTGGATATCCTGCCATCTAGGGGAGGGGTGGGGAGTTGGGGGGAAAATTTGTAACGGAAAGCTATGTAAGGGTTATTGTTGAAGAATTACCCACACATATGTTATGCAAATAAAATAAAAATTTAAAATAAAAAAAAAGAACTTTAAGATTAATGAAATTGATCTCATGTGAATACTGTGAGGTAAGAAGTGCAAATGTTTTTCTTTTCATTTTATAGATGAGGAAACTGAGATTCAAATGGGAATAAATAACATGCCCAAGATTACCTGCCTTATAATGAAAAAGCCCCACAAACAACTCAAACCCAAGTTTTGAGAGTTAAAGTGCATTGTTCATTTGCTCCTACTGACTCCTTTAAGTCTTGGGATTCCCTGATTTCCCCATTTGTAAACACCAATTTTGAAATCCCTAGTCAGAATTTAGAGTATTGTATGCTTTGTATTCCAGAGCTTTCTGTTCCTAAGAAATTAAACTTGGCAAAGTTCTGCAGGTTTAAAACAGACTGAAAGCTCACCTCTTCCCTAGAAGAAACCATGATCAATCTTTCTACAAAATCTCCTTGAGCACCTGAACCATGCCATGCTTCTTCCTGCACTTGGATCCCTCCTTGACTTCCTCTCTGTCCTTATTTCTCTGTGTCTGTCTCTATCTATTTCTTTGTCTCTCTCTCCCTTCTTCCCTTCGTCTATCTCTCTTTCTTCATATTTCTTTCTTTCTTTCCTTATCCCGCTACTGTAATTACTCTATGACGTGGATAGTGTATTATTTTCTCATTTTATAGATACAGAAATGAAAATTGTAGAGGGGTTAATTGACTTGTTTTGGTCCTCAAGGTAGTAAATGTTAAAAGTCATACTAAGTATGGGCTTCTTGGACCACTCCAGCAGATGATCATTGCTGTCCTCTGAATTCCTAGATTGTTAATGATCTAGATAGGCCTTCTTAAATTTTTTTTTCCTTGTGGCTCCTTTTCACCAGAGAAATTTTCACATGACCTCGGGTAGATAGGTATATAAAATAGTTATTCAAATCAAACATTTACTCATAATAAATCATAATTTTATGACTCCCCACATCCAGTTACAAGACCCATATGGGGTTGCAAACCACACTTTAAGAAGCTGGGATCTGATGACAAGGTTTTACTTATGTTCAGTTCAATTCAACAAGAGCCTACTATGTGAGACACTGTGCTAGGCATTAAGAAAATAAGGAAATGATTTTCCTCAAGGAGCACTGAGGTGAAAAAAAATACACAGATATATAAATACAAGTTAGAAAAATTACTTTTGGGAAATTTCAAGAAAGTTGATACCTTTGGGAATTAGGAAAGATCTCAAGATAAAGATAAATGAGTTAATCTTTGAATGGAGAAAGGGATTCCAACAGTCTAATATTGAGGCAAGAGAGCAACTTTTCTAGAGAGGAAGAAGGAAAGAAACAGTTATTAAGCATCTACCATGTACAGGCATTGTAAAATGAGACAATATGGTTGTTTAATATATATTAGCACACCATGAGTATAGTTTACTTTGTCCTCCTAGTGTCTCCTGCTTTCTGGAATGATGATGATGATGATGATGATGATGATGATGATGATGATGATGATGATAACTCACATTTTTATAAGGGAACTATAAACCACTCCAAATATGGTTTTGTCTCAGGTTATCTGTATTTTATTTTCCTAAGCCCCCACTGTTCACAGAGTAAACAGATGATTCACCTTTACAATAAATTTGTAAATGGTTCCTGAATTAATGAATTGGCTAAATTAATGAATTCCCTTCCTCAGACCCATGTTTAGTTAGGTTTCAGAAAGTCTTTATTATATTAGTGGAGACAGAACTCCATAGATATGAGTCTGGATCAAAGATATGGCTGGTGACTAGATCAGAGCTGAGCCTCCACATTGTATGAATATGAGTGACTCTCCATTTGGGGAATGCAATGACTTGCTTAGGAACTGGTTTCTGAACAGTGCTGGGAAGATCATCACTTGTCTGAGTTGTTGAGAGCTGTTGACATGGCAATGTGGCACTGCTAAATGTCTTTCCAAATACTCTTGCTTTCCCTGCCTTCAAAATTCTATTGGAAATTTACCTTCTTCATGAAGCTTGCTCAGCCTGACATCATTTGCCTCCAGTGACCCTGGGACATTCTCAGTCTCTTTAAGCCATGGTATACTACTTAGTTGTATATCCCTGACTTATAAAATCTATTAATATGTGAAATATGATTTACCTGAGTTGAGTTTGTCTTGTCTCCTCTATTAGACTGTAGGTTCCCTGAAGGCAGAGAACACTCCTTCTTTCTCTTGATGAAATATAGAGAGAGGTAGTGATTAAGTTCTGAGTCCAGGGATAAATCACTGATCTCAGTCTCTGCTGTGTCACAGAGGGAACTTGTGGGATTTATCTACAAAGAGAGGAGAGACAGTCACTTAGAAATGAAAGATTTCCTGACTTGGAGATATTTCCAGCTCCAGCATTTTCTGTGTATAAGACCATAGATTAATCACCTAATCTCTGAGAGTTAGATTTTTCTCATTGGTAAAAGAGAGATAATGTTCTGTACTTTTGTGTGTCTTGTCTCACTGAATCACTCTGTGAGGAAAACACTTAGTATATCTTAAAATGACTACACAAATGGAAGTTGTTAAATGTGGATTGTTTTAACAACTACCTTTCTTTGGAACTGAAAAGGCATATCTGGGCTATGAAACTAGCTAATTTCTCAAGCTCCCCTACAGGCCCAGAATACAATGTTTGATTATTGAAAAACTGTACTTACCTGGCTCTCACAATCTGGGCTAGTCTTTGTTGAGTCATTTTCTAGCTGACTCATGAAGAATTCACATCCAAAATGTCTCAGAAAGAATGGAATATGGGTACCATGATGTACCTTTCTCTTTGGCTTTGACCATATTGGTAAATCACCAATTTAAGGCGACATTAGATTAAGAAGTAGGACTATTAAACCAAGTTTCATTTATGCAACAAATATTTATCAAGCATCTACTGTGTGCAAGATATTTTGTTAGGCTCTGGGCCATCCAAAAATGTTTAACGCATGGTCCCTGCTCACTCTTTAGCTTCAGAGCTAAGATACAGTACAAAGGCAGCTTGTGCTAAGTGACAAACATATGGCAGTGACATCAAGGGTCCTAGGATTGGGGGAATGAGAAATCATTTCAGCCAACCAAAGATTTGAAGCTAAAAAGGACCTTAGAGGTTACTGAATCCACTCTTCATTTTACAAATGAGAAGGGGTAGGTGACTTGTCTCAGGTCCCACAGGTAAGTGGCAAAGCCCGTATTTGAATCCAAGTTTTCTGACTCCAAATCTATTTGATTTGTCAATAAAAAAAATCCAGCTAAATTCAAAAGTTATGGGGGAGGATAATAAGTATGCACAGAAAAATAGAAAACATAGAGAAAACGGGACATAACTTTAATTAAAAAGATAAATAGCTTTAAAGAAGCACTGAAGCCAAGGTACAGAATAAGTTATAGAAATGTTTCAGGGGACATGGGGTAATATGGGCACCTGAGCTGAGTGGAAATTGACTAGAAGAATTTTGATTCTCAGTGGCGACTTGGTTATAAAACTATGAATGAAAATATATAAGGAATAAAAACTACTAGCAGGTAGAGACATAGGGGTAATCTCATCCTATAAATGGGAGTGGCCAACTCTAAACCTTGCTGTACTCATTATTTTATAAACTGAGGTACAGAGAGATGAAAAAAATGTGCCTAAAGTAACGCAAATTTAGTAGGAGAACCAAGATTAGAATCCAGCTTTCCTGACTGCCTGTAGAAGGTCATTCTATCTTGTCTTAATAGTAGTACAGTAGGAAGGAAGCCTTTGATTTTGCCCAAATTGATGCAGACTTCTTCAAACTGATAATAATAGGTAATATTTATATATTTATGAAGTGAGAATTATTGTTATCTATATATTATAGATGAGGAAACAAATCACAGGCATGTCGTGAAGATCAAATGAGGAAGCATGCATAGTAAATTTCCAAATCCTAAGGCTGTAGAAGTATTATTATTATCAGGTGATTAGAAAGAAAGAGAAAAAGTACCTGGATTGTGACTAGTTTCAGGGTCCTACTGGAAACGTGTCTGAAGCAGGATTCAAACTCCAATCTTCCTGATGTGAAATCCCTGCTCTATCTACTTTACAACCTAGCTACCTAAGGTATTACATATGACAATTATTGTGGATTTTTCATGACATCTGCATCCCACCCCCACCAGCTTGTAAACTTCAACAGGATAGAAATTCTTAGTTGTCCAAGCTACCCCAGTGCCTAGTACAGTGGCAGGTATATGTTTAATAAATGTTTGTTGAATTGCTATGCCAGAAGACCCTCCCCTGGATTCCAATCTAAGGGGTCAGGTATGAATTGGATATTTATCACTTCCATCAAGCTGACATATAAGGGATTCTTCCAATCTTGCTCATCTTCACTCAACTCAACAACTTCACCCTTTTCAGAGTATTTCTTCCTTGGGGGTGAAGGAATTATTTTATTTTTTGTTTTCTGTGAAAGTGGCATTTTTCCACCTTAGGCAAGTTAGGATATTTAAAAGTAGTCATTCTTACGGCAACTATGACTTCTCCGGTGACAGAGGCAGGAAAATCAGAAGTACAGCAAATCACCCCCAAGCTGGAAAACAGGGAAAGGAGAGTATCCGAGGAAAACACCAGGAGGTCGCCTTGACAACTAGAGGACAGGTCTCACTCCAGACAGAGAGGACCCGTAAGCATCTTTCTTAGCTCCTGGGCGGTTTGTCCCTTGCTTTTTTCCCGGTCGTGGGAACCCTGCCCCCTGCAGGAAGGACTTTTTTCGCTTTCGTTTTTTCTTTTTTCTTTTTTTTTTTTTGCTAGGGACTTTTTCTCGCCTGTTTGCTGAAACCAGACACCTGGCTCGGTGGAGCTTAGTGGAGTCCCCATGCAGCAGCTATTTAAAAGGACAAGGGCAGCTTTTACAATCCCCCCACCTCGCCACGCCAGCCCCCCTCACCCCCCCCTCTAGCGGAGACTTCAAAAGGCTCAGGTCCGGCTTCGAGCCCCCTCCCGGCTCCCACAGCACCTATGAGCC
>JAJPUD010004287.1:160074-204113 GCA_023553655.1 Myrmecobius fasciatus
CCGGTGAAGATGAAGTTTGCCGGCGGGGAGGCGGGGCGGTTGTGGGATAACCGAGAGATCCCGGGTGTGGAAGAGGCAGGCTCTCTCAGCCCTGGGCACGTGTAAGGAGTTGGGGGTGTGTGCGTGTGTGTGAGTTAATGCTTTCGGTCCTAAATCTCGGGCGTTTCTTTGTCTGGCTTGAACCATGTCTTGTCTTCCTTCAGTCTCGCCTGGCTGACCTTGCACCGGTTAGACAATGATTGGGTCCAGAGGGCGAAAGCCTGCAAGCTGGGAGGCGGGACGGGTAGCTAGGGTGGTGGTAGTGGGGAAAGGCGGAGGGGGGGGGCGATGTAGAGAGGAACTAGGGTCCCTCGGAAAGTCAGTTCATGGCCCTCTTTTGGTCTGATAGTATGAAGTTCTTAGGGAAGTCAGGGGATTGTCTGCAAATAACAAGATGAGAGCCTCGGGGAGGACCATATTCAGGTACCTTCCTATGAGAGAGGGATGGGGGCAGAAGCATAGGATTCTTCCTACCCTCAAACCATCCCCGACCCCACAGTCAGTCTGCTAGACTTTTGGGGACAAATAAGAGTAAACAAGAGAAATAGAATTGTAAAATATTAATACTGGAAAGGACCTTAGAAAACCCACGTTTTTACATTTAGGGAAACTGAGACCCTGAGAGTTCAAGTGACATACTTAAGGTCACACAAGTTTTTGGCAGATTCCTCTCTCTCTCTCTCTCTCTCTCTCTCTCTCTCTCTCTCTCTCTCTCTCTCTCTCTCCCCCTTTCTCTCTCTCGGAAAGAAGTTCATATTCTCTTGGAAGCTTTAGCTGGAGGGGTGTGTGTATGTGACTGGGTGGGGGGAGAGGAGAGAAACGGGGGATGGTCAGAGAGCCTCCTTTCAGACTGGACTAATGAGGGTGTGAAGCTGGATCGCAGACCCTAGTAATCACCTCCCGCCTGAGAACACCCTTTCGCTCTGTCAAGGAGGCTGGTTCCTATCTCTTCCCCGAAAGGAGGCACTGGAAGGAAGGAAGGGGTCCCAGGGTTTCTGGGACTAGGGCTGAGAGTGTCTCATCTCTCTCTAGACGGAGGGGGGCAGCAAAGAGAAGGATTCAGAAAGAAGAGGTGGGGGGGGGGGGGAGGAGAGCGCCTTTAAATCATTTTCAATTTCCCCAAATCCTTCCTTTTCCTCTCCTCCCCAAGTCCTGAGGAGAGTTTCTGGAGGGAACATTTGGCACGATAGGGCAAGATCCAACCACCCTTCTATGTAAAATATCCTGTCTCCGGCTTGGCTCTCCCTGCCACCAGGGACTGGCATTAAAAAGAAGGGGCACCCAATTCCCATAGAAAAAAAATTTTTCGGGGTGTGGAGGGGAGAGAGGAGCCCCCGGAGTTTCTGCAACCATGTTTCTGGTTCTCTTGCTTACTGGTGCACGGCAGGGCTTTCTGCCCTTTGCCCCAGAAGGAGCGGAGATCCGCTGCGAGAGAGTTCCATGGTGGTGGGACTGAGGCAGCAGCCGCTAACAGGGCGAAGGGAACCCCAGGAGTCCGGGCTGGGGGAGGCGCCGCACCAAGCTTGGGGCCGCCGCTGCCAGGCCGCCTGGTCGGCGCTGTCGTCTGGGAGCGCGCGGTCTGGGCGCAGGGCGCGCGGCTCCCCATGGATAGCGGGGAGACTCCTTTGCCCCCCGGGAAAGAGAGAATGAAGTAGGAACCCGCGATGGAGCCGGAATCAGCCCCGGTCTCCAGAGTCAGAGCAGCTGCGTCCAGGGGGTGAGTAAAAACTCCCAACTCTGACCAGTGGAGGAAGAAGAGAAGGAAAGGGAGAGGAAGAAGTGGAAAGCGTCTGGGAGAGCCAGGATTAGTAGGAATTCCCCTTTCCTTTGGTTACATGACCTCTAAAGCCCCAGTGGCAGGGGATTCCGGGGTCCTTTTTTTCCCATTGGGGGATGCCCTGGGGCTGAGGAGGCTGGAGCTCCCAGCTTCCTGCCCCGGTGTCGGATCCCGCCTCGGGAGAGGGAAGGGGTGGGCCGAAGTTCCGGCAGACAGCCGGTAGGGTTTCCCTGCAAAGTTAGCAAAGCTGGGTGCTGAGGGGTCTCGGCACTGCCCCCGCCTTCAGGCAAAGGAGAGAAGAGACATCCGGGAGGAGGAAGGAAGAAGGAAGGAGCATCTCTTCCACCCTCTTTTGTGCCTAGTTCTGGACTTCTCAGTCCTTTACTGAAAAGTCTGTTTCCTGTTCCCTTTCCCACTCCCCATCCCCGGCTATCCCAGTGGTCCTAAAGGGTTCTATAAGAAGCAGGCAGCTAAGGGTTAATGAACACTGCGTTCATCTCAGTCCCAATGATTTACAGACGCTCCCTTCCGAGGCTGGACTCCTCCGATCTGTTTGCAAGTTCCGAGCTCAATTTTCTTTCGTCTTTCCAGCCTGGGGTACTGGGGGCACGGAAGCAAACGGGGAGGAAAAGCTAGAGATCTTCTGCTGTGCTGGCTTTGGGCCCCTACTTCCTGAGAACCCTGGGTGGAGGGAACAGCTTGGAGGCGTAGTGCCCCTAGTCTGGTGGAAACCTTTCAGGCTGGGCTGGGCTATTTAGGGGGTGTGTCTGAATGGTGTGCATATGCCTTACTGTGCTAATCAGTGAGTGAGTGAGAGAGAGAGAGAGAGGAGGGGGGGTGTCTGTCTGTCTGTCTGTCTCTGTTAGCTAGTCAGTCTGGGATTATACATGGAAGAACACTGATTTTAACTTTCCCGTTAGCCAGCAGGGAACTCTTCAGCATCTGTACTTGGAGGAACTCTGGTTTAACTATGAGATTAGTTCCATTACAAGCCTCCCTTTTAGGGGAGGAGTACTGGCCAGTCCCACAGCTGTGTGCTCCTACACGTCCCTTTGGTGCCCAGAGTCAGTGTCAGAGGTTCCCTTAGAAGGCTTCCTCACTGCCTATTTGATGAAAGACAGCTAGATATTTGCAGCCCCAGTGGCTTGCAAATCTACTCCTAAGCAACCTTTCCCAGAACCTGGGCTGCCCAGTACTGCTGTTGACAGCTACTCCTCCTTCTTTGGCCCCTGGCCTTCCTCACTCCTTCTTCAGACCAACTGGATTCCTAGAGACCAGAACTCTTTAGCCTCCTCCCCTCAGTGCCCCAGTCCCCACTTTATCCTTATACCTCCCTTACCAAACTATGGCTTGGAAATGAATATTAATACCCTCCTTTGGGATTTGGTGCTAAGATGTTAGTTGATGGAGCCTGGGATTGGTTCAGGGTAGTCAACCCCACTGAGGGGCTTGACCTTAGATAACCTGACAATAATCATAAATTGAATGCTGAAGGAGCAGGCAGCCTGGCTAATATTCTTCCCTTCCTCCATGCCCGAAGAGCTGACAGTGGGGTTCAATAGAAAGAACCCTAGAACGGGAGCCAGGAAACTTGTTAATCCAACTAGGAAGCCTGAACAGTATAGTTTCCCTGTGGGAACCACAAGGCATTTGCTGTAGTCCACAATTCCAAGGAAGGATGATCCTTTCTCCTGTACATGCAGCTGGCACATAAAACCTAAACCTCCTCATTGTGCTTGTGCAGAATCGTAACATGCTATAAAGGGGATAAAGGAAATTAGAGAACTCTTATGGCAGCAAAGCAGAATACCTTCCAGGTTTGGTTATCCTTAGGTGTCTTTTGATGTATGTTTATGGACATGCTTGGGCTTTGCTGCTGAGCCTCCTGAGTTGGAGGGCAAAGAGAACAACAAAAAGGATTAAGATCAGGGAATGTCTCAAAATCAGATCATTGTTAGCTTTGATAGCTTTTTACTCCTTGTGTCTTCTCTAGGGTGGCTGTGTCAGAGGAACAGGAGAGAATAGCCTTCTAGCCCCAACTCTGCCACTTTATCTTTTGGGGCCTTCATTGATCTTATTTGTTAAACAATGGTAAACTCCCTGGATTGTGAGAATAAAACTAAGTGATGAATATGAAAACACTTCATAAACAAATAAAAGGAATGATTGTAGTTTTTAATAAGTCCTTTTTCTTTAGCATGACATTGGATAAAATTAAGCAAAATCCTTTGCCTTTGCTTTGCTCCTACAGAAATTCTACTTAAGTCCAAAGAAAATGATGAATTTTCATTTAGCAGTCCTGCTGGCTTCTTATAGACTGTTTCCTCATAAGCAAATGAGTGACACTATTGACTAATCTCACCCCAGAGTTGGTCCACTTCAGGAAGAAGTCCATGGGGTAGTATCTGGTGTGGTAGAAATTATGCTGGATTAGAGGGTCAAGTCTGAATTTCTGCTCTGCTGCTTATTCCCCATGTGACTGGAGGGCAAATCAAAATCTCCCTAGCCTTTAGTTTATTCCCATGTAAAATGAAGGAATCTAATTACTATGGTGTTTTATAATCTCAGCAAAATGCTTCCTTCACAATAACACTATGCAGCAAGTAGGATCAGTATCATTTTCAATTTACAGAGAAGGAAACCTATTAAGAGGTCTGATTTGTCTGTGTTTCCGTAGCTAGAAAGTAGACTGCTAGTATTGGAACCGAAGTCTTACAAATCTAAATATAGAGCTCTTTACATCACACTGACTTTCCATGGGGAAGGCTCCTTACAATGTAGTTGCCACAGCCTGCTCTCCTCCTCTTTTCACCCCTGCCTCAAGGATTTTTGGTTGGAAGCAGTGGCTTCTTGTAGATTTCCCATACTTCTTCAAGTCTTTACAACCTAGAAAAAGGAAGCCTGGTGCTAAACATTATTTCTGATAGTTTAAACATAATCAAGATGTTCTTATATCACTGGCCAGGGAAGCAACCTTTCAACTAGGAGAGATGAGAAAGGAGGACTCAAAACCAGTTGCTTCTGACGCTATTAGCAATGTAATATTAAACTAGCCTTTCTAAATTAGGACCATCTTCCCAAGTGGTAGCCCTTCGATGTGCCCAGAAATCATGTATCTCTGTGGGAAATAGAATAGTCTAATAGATGAGACCCAGAATGGGGACTTGGAGACAGGACATTGGATTCTCAGCCCCAGTTCTGTGGCCGGCACACTCACAGTGATTTTGGAAGTCAATTAGCTTCTCTGTTTCTACTCTTTGCAAAGCATATTTAATATGGTATCTACCTCGCCTATATGATCGCTGTCTTAGATTTTTAAAATAGCTTTCTGAATAATAACACTATTACTTAATATAAATTCATTTTTCTATGAGGCTAAAAGGCTTATAATGCATTTTTGTCTGAACAGCATTTTGTGAGGTAGGTATTGCAAATATTGTCTTCATTTTGTAAAGAGGGTAACTGACTTTGGGGGAAATCAAGTCACCTAGGTTTATATGGTTCATTAGTATCAGACAAACAAATAGATCACAGGCCTTCTCACTGTGCAACATCTTTATAATATATCATCATAATGCTCAGTGTGTTGGAAAGAACTTTGGATTGGGATGCAGGAGACCTGGTTTCAAATTCCAGCTCTGATATGAATTTTCCTTATGACCTTAGAGAAATAATTTCTCTCTCTGGGTCTTAATTTCTTTCTCTGTAAAATGGGAGGATTAGACTAGATCAGGATTACCAATTTTTTTCAATGTCTATATCCTTTGGCTTTTAGTAAACCATCCTACATACTTCACTCCACTACATTATTCAATATCAATTCAATAAATTCTAGATTTTGCCATGCATATGCAATTAATTTTTCATAAATAAAATTTATTGGCCCCATATCATTTTTTAGAATTATGGACTTGTTAAATGTTTATTACAACATAAATAAAGTAGTAAAAACTTTGGTTCTATTTCTTGACAACAGTAGTAGTTTGAGTCTTAGTATCATTTTAAAAAAAGATGATTTTTTATCACATTGAGTGTTCAGTTTATTTCTTGTTTTTTGAACTGATTGAGAACAGGACTGATAATCCTGAATCCTAGAGATAAGTTGTTATAAACAGTCAAAGACTTGTAAGCACATTGAGTAAGAACTGGGATATGTTTCTCTGAGAGTACACCAGAAGTTTTACAACCTCATATCATAACCTCACTGGAAATCAATTTGGAGTTTCTGATTATTGTGGAGATTTTTAAGCTCATTTTTCATTCATTTTTCTTTCTGATTTTTCTTAGCTCAATAAGAGAAGGGTTTCATGGTCAAGCCTCATTTGTTTCATTTTAGTTGATAAAAATTACTCCTTCAACTGCCTCTTTCAGCTTCTTCAGGGGTGTTAGAACAATCCTTCCCTTTCCTAACATACCTTTTCTTCTTCACCATTTTCTTTCCAATACCTAAGTTTTTTCACTACCACGATTACTTTTGTAATATTTCATTAAGATAATATAGTTGTGGGGCAGCTAGGTGGCGCAGTGGTTAGAGCACCAGCCCTGAAGTCAGGAGGACCTGAGTTCAAATCTGGTCTCAGACACTTAACATTCCCTAGCTGTGTGACCCTGGGCAAGTCACTTAACCCCAATTGCCTCAGCAAAAATCAAAAAAAAAAAAAAAAAAGATAATATAGTTGTTTATCAAATAATCCTTGTCCGTCCCTTCACAAGTTTGTTGTGCCCCCAGGGAGTACATGTACTTCAGGTTGAGAACCCCTGGAATATATAAACTATAACAGCAGTTTTTAACTTTTTGCATCATGGTCCACTTTGGCAGTCTAGTGAAGCCTATGGGTTCTTTCACAGAATAATGTTTTTAAATGCATAAAATAAAATACATGGAATTACAAAAGAAATCATTTCTATTGAAATATAGTTATCAAAATATTTTTTAAAATCATGGATCTCTTGAAATCTATGGTTCCTAGATCCCAAATTAAGAACTTAGAAAGTACTTTCTTATAAAGTTTTTTGAGATAATGGATAAATGCTTTTGGGTATGAAATTCTCAGTTAAGAGTGTAATAAGCAGGAGGCTTAGATGAGCATAGACTTTCAAAATAGAAATATTGATTCCAATCCTAACTGCATATATTTTCAGCAACCAGGTGTCTAGACTGAATGTGCCTTATTTGTTTTGGGCATCTGACTGCTCCCACTCAAAAACTGTTAGTAAGAAGTCCATCAGCCTCACAAGTAATACAGTACTAGATAGTAGGATTAATTGTAAAGAGGAAAGGAGTGGGATGCTGTAAATGGAAACTCTTTGATTCCCAAACATAGTGCTTTCAAGAAATTTTATCAAGCCCACCATAGTGTTGTAGGCCTGGAGCCCAGTGGCTGGGCAAACTGAGACTGGTGAATTGCTTGAGTTTAGGAGTTCTGAGCTGCAGTAGGACTAAAGTTGAACAGGAGTCTACACTATCTGGCACCAAACTAGTGAACCCCCAAGAGGCAGAGGACACCGAGACTTCCTAAGGAGAACTGAACCATCCCAGCAGGTTGGAAACAGTTAAGACAAAGCTTCAGTTCAGATCAGAAGTGAGGGTGGGGGGTCTTGTACTTCTGGCCTTGGAAGATTTTATCTCAAAAAAAGTTCAGTAAAAGCTAATTTTTAGAGACAAAATGACAACTTGTTCACTCTGCCCAAACATTTTTTTGCCCCTTTCCCTATCATACTCATGTTTTTATAATGATAATGATAATAATAATAATAACCATAATAGATTTGCAAAGTACTTTATATATGTTATCTCGTACTTTAAGCAGGCAGTTACATGGATGAAGGGAAGCTATTCCATGAATAATCTAAAACCAGGGATGCTTTTTAAAAGTCAGTTCTTTAGAGCTTTGGAGTACACTATGACTTTTGGACAGCAGGCTGATCTTTCTAATTCCCTTTGGCTTGAAGTAATATGAAAGCAAGTTTACATTTCCTGAGAATGCACTGGCTGATGGCCAGGGGAGGCAACTCTGAAGTGTGCTTGGGGCTGAAGGAAGCCAGGCTTGGATGAAACATTGCCAATTTGGCGATTCACATAATGGATAAGTTATGAGCAGATCATCAAGGGTTAGTTCTATGTCGAACATTTTTTATTAATGTTCAGTTGATTTTATTTGTATTCAGCTCTTTGCAACCCCATTTAGGGTTTTCTTGGCAAGGATACTGAAGTGGTTTGTATTTCCTTCTCCAGCTCATTTTATAGACGGGGAAACTGAGGCAAATAGGGTTACCTAGTGTCTGAGGCTAGATTTGATTTCAGGAAAAGAAGATTTCCTCACTCTTGGCCAGTGCCTTAAAAAACTGTGCTACCTAGCTTGGGAACACTAGCTTTAGAGTAGAAGGACCAGTTTAGAGTTCTAGCTCTCCCTACTAACCAGCTTTGTGACCTCTAAATCCTCTAAATCTAAGGGGCATTTTTCTCTCTTGCCTTAGTTTCCTCAGATGAGATATTTGAACCATCTTTACCGAATCAGTATAGAGGATTTTGTGTGTGTGTGTGTGTGTGTGTGTGTGTGTGTGTGTGTGTTCTAGGAAATCATTTAGAGACTTAGTTATTAGCCTTAAACTACTTCCCCTGTATTTTTGGTCCCTGAACATATACATATGGAATGGAGATGATACTAACCTTCAGTCTGTCAAATTGAAAAACTTCATGGAATTATAGATTTAGAGCTGGAAAGGACCTCATCAGTTATGTTGTACAGCCACCTTATTTGACACATGGAGAAACTGAGGTCTTAGAATGTTATAGGATTTGCCCAAGAGCATACAGGTAGCCGATAGAAAAATGAAAACTTGAACCCAAATCTTCTGAGTCCAAATCCAAGACTACTTTCTCTATATCATATTGGAAGGATAATATAACATGGAGTAAAAGAGCTCTAGTTGGAATTTAGGGGGCCCTGGAAGTTTTCCAAACTTCCTTTGAAAGCCCTTATCAGCCCTGTCTCTTTCTTTTTAAATTATGGAAGCTGGGTTAAGGTCTTCCCTAGCACTGATAAATGATTCTGAACTGGCTGGTATTTCTTCCCTGTGCTGCCAGAAACTGGCATCCCACTATGGGAGTGTAGAGCTGAAGTGAGGGTGTGAGAGGGAGAGCTAAGGCCAGCATTCCCCTCCCCTCTCCCATTCCAAAAACAGCCAACACTTTGGCTGATGGAGGGTTGACTTGCACTGGAAACTAAAGGCTGAGGTCTGCCGAGGAAAGTGGGACTGGAACCTGTAGGGAAGAGTGCCTTTCTGGACTCCCCTAGCTCAGAGTTACTCCAGGGGCCCTGGGCGGAGTGGGAGCTCTCATGGAAAAATTCAAGCAGGGGAACCTGTCAGGATTAACAGTCCCATCCGTCTCTGGCCACACTTGGAGAAACTGTTCAGTTTTTCCACTAATGCCGGCATTGTCTTGCCAAAGTGTTTTCCGTCGATGTTTTGGTCTTTGTCATAGGGCCAAGTGTGTATAGAGCGGGCAGTAGAGGATGGGCAGCCTGGGCCAGATGGAACCCTTCCCTGGGTTCCAGTCTGTCAGTGTTGCCATCCATCAAAAGTCCCTGGCTTGGAGAAAGGGGCTTTTCAATCCCCATTGTTGAGTTTGCTTTCCTTCCTGGTCTGGGGATTGTATTAATTTTTGGTTCATGATGATACTGAAGCAGGACCCATAGTGTCAACGGGCAGGTGAGAGGAAGATAGGAGACACCATGAAATGGAAAAAAACATGGACTCTAGTTCAGGATCCTCCACTTATTTGAACAAGTCTTTCTTTTCTTTGGACCTCAGTCTCCTTATATATCAAATGGGTATAATAATCTCTGGGTGTACCTCTCTTAATGAGATGAGGAGAACACATGTAGAGATATGAGGGGACCACATTGGTGACAATCTGGCTACCATGGCAGGCAAAAGAGCCTGGCTGGAGCAGTAGGTGTCCCTCCACTAAGACATGGCATATGCCAGACCAGTCAAACCACTGCTAGCACTTCAACCATTACCTCCCCTCAGAGTCAGGTAGACATAGACCAGGACCCTTTGCCCAAGAACCTAGGTATAGAAGCTCCCTCTAAGCTCCAGCTACTATCAGTCAATCAATCAATTTACTGCTAAATTGACTTCTATTGCCATCATTGAAGGTAGCAACACTTTGCTGGTGGCAGCAAACTGATCAATGGCTATCAATGGGCAGGTAAGCCCAAGAAATGATGGTCTATCAGCCTTGCTTCCATCCAAGCTACCATTATCATTGTCTGTGGGAGCGACCATTGTGGAGATGGGACCTAGCAAGGGCTTCCACAAAAACCCTCTTTCCTAGAAAGATGCTGATTCTGAGTCTCTTATCTTCACTTTTTAGGGGAGAGGCTATTTGTGGCTTTGGATTCCCTTCTCCCCTCCTCACAAGTGTACCCCTTGGCAGTGGAATCTGGTTACTGGAGCTGGAAACTGATGTGTGTACTTTCTTGTTTTCTCTCTCTAATTCATAGGGGATTCCTCCTAGCCTGGATTGTCTTCTGTTCTACCTGTGGCCTGGCCTTTACCCAGGGAGATCCTGAAGGTACTTTTTTCTCTCTTTTTAAGAATTCATTACTTTAGGAAAAAGGAACAAGGAGAAAAACATTATCCCTGAGGGCTATAGAGGAGAAACTCATGCCTTAAATTATGACTTACCTTTGGATGCTTCAGTTTTCTGAACCAGGAAAATGGGAACTCTTATTATAAATTTCAAAGAATGGAAGGCATTATTAGAATGTGTGCCTCTTTCTACCCCTGGCTGGATTTCAATATTCTAGAAAATATGTATTGACTTTGTTTTGAGATATTGGAGGTGTGAGGGCATAACCCAGATGTATGGGCAGTACTCTTTGATGCCTGTGAAAGAATTGAGTTATGATTCTGATAACTGATGGATTAAGAAGATGAGAAATTTTAAAATAAAGGAATAAGCAATAATAAAAACCAATGATGCCTTTTTACTTAAAACCACAGTGTACCTATATATATATATACACATATATATATACACATATATAGATTTATATAATATGTAAACATATAAATACACAGAGAGACACACACATAGATACATTTATTAGGTTTGTGATTTTAATGGTATAGAAAACTTTTATTATAACATTCAAGGAATGGAAGACATTATCAGAAATCTCTGCCACTCTTGCTCCTGGCTGCATTTCAGTATTCTAGGAAACATATTTTGACTTTGTTTTGAGATATTGAGGGTATGAAGGCCTAACCCAGATGTGTGGGCAACATTTCCTAGTTCACACCTGTGAAAGAAGAAGGTTATGATTGTGAAAATTGACAGAGTAATAAGATGGGTGTTTAAAAGTAAAAGTATAAAGCAATAATAAAAACAGTTGGTTTCTTTTAACTTTTAAAAACCACAGAATGACTATTAGATCTATATAATATATAGAAATATATGCACATTATATTTATACATATACACATATGTAGGTGCACACATATATCCCTATTAAATCTGTAATTTTCATGATATAGTGAGTTCTTGAAGAACTTCCTCCTTCAATGCTGATAGGCTAAAACTTTGTGTCATAAAGAGGTGCCTGGAGGCACTGAGAGCTGAGTGACTTGCTGGTATTAACGGTGCCAGGATGTGCCAGAGGAAGAACTTGAAGCTAGATCTTGCTGATCTCAAAGCCAGCTCTGCATTATGTCACATTTCCTCTATAGTATATGTAAATACTGTGTTGGACCCCTATGAAGCAGGCAGGGCAAGTATTATTAATCTCATTTGAAGGATTAAAAATAACTAAATAACTAGGCTCAGAAGGATTATGTGATTTGTCTAAATTCATTGGATTAATCAATTAATTAATTTTTGTTAAGCCCCTAATATATGCCAGGCCCTGTACTGAGTTCTCGACATATAAAAAGAGGCAAAAGATAGCCCCTGCCCTTTCAGAATTTACAATCTAGTTGGGATTAGATAGAGTTATAAGATATAGAGATATAAATATTAACAAAGATATAGAATGAAGTTACTTACAGGATTAATAGGAGATAATGAACAGGGGAAAAACACTAGGATTAAGAGGAACTAGGAAAGGCTTCTAGTAGAAAGTGAATTTTTCTTCTGGGACTTAAAAAAAGACACATAGATCTAGAATTTAGCCTTGTTTTGAGCCAAGGACCCCTTTAACATTCTTTTGAGGACTATGGAGCCCTTCTCAGAATGATGTTTGTGGCCTGTATTGATAGTGAAAGAATAGCCAAATTTCAGTTGGAGGTTAATAAAAATAGACATAATTGATTTTCCATGTAATTTCATGGACTCCATATTCAGAGCCCTTGTTCTTAAGTTAGAAAAGACCACAGAGGCCATTGAGTCCCACCCCCTCCTATTTTTTGTCATTGTTTAGTCAGGTCCTATTCTTTGTGTCCCCATTGGAGTTTCCTTGGCAAAGATACTGGAATGTTTCATCATTTCCTTCTTTGGCTCATTTTACAGATGAGGCAACTGAGGCAAACAGGGTGGAATGACTTGTCCCGAGTCATCCGGCTACTAAGTATCTGAGATTTGCACCCTAGAAGATGAGTCTTTTTGACTCCAGACCCAGCACTCTATCCACTCTATCACTTAGCTCCCCTTCATTTTACTGATGAGGAAACTGAGGCACAGGAAAGTGATTTGTTCAAGGTCACCTCAATACTGTCAGGGGATCTGACTCCAATGCTATATTCAGGATCTCCCCAACTCCAGAACCTGTGGTCTTTCCAGTATGCTAAGTTTATAGAGGTTGGTATGGACAGCCTCAGAATTGGAGGCCAGTCCCCTGATCCCCGTTTCTGAGAGAAAGGAAATGAACTTGGCACGTGGAAGACTGGAATGAGACAGAGATGGGAGATAAATTAGGGGAGCTGGAAAGACATTTTCTTGGTGGTTGTCCCTCTTTACCACAGGAGGGATCAATAAGGGAGGCAGTGTGGGCTAGTAGAAGAGACTGATGATCAGGGTGGGAGAGGAGGCCACGAGTCCAACAAAGTAAGATCCCCAGCCCTTTCATTCATGGTATAGTTAGGATTAGAACTCCCAAGCCAGAAAGTTCACTTACAAATCTCATTTCCTCTTCCTACTCACTGGGATTATCCCACCAAGGGCCAGGGGAACCTCCTAGGAAAGGGGAGAGTGGGGGTGACTCTCTCTACGTCATGAAACATTTCTCTCCCATCTGTTTGTCAAGCAGCCACCTACTTGTTCTTAAAATAACAGCACCTCTTTCTCCCTAGCCCTTGCTTTAGGGGCAGACAAAAGGGGAAGGATTATTATCTGGGGACCCTAGGATTGGGGGTTAAGGGAAGGTTCTGAGCCTTGTCTTTGTCTTAGTGATAACCTAGCTTCAGAGAGGGATGGGGATGGGGTGAAGCCCAGCAGGACCAATCCAGCAATGCTTTTTTGCAAATGTCATATTTTCCAAACTTGCTTCCCCTTCCTCCCCACCCCCACCTCCCCTGCAAAGTAGGTGAACAGCTGTCCAGAGCCCTGAGTCAGGCACTTGGTGGGGGGGGGGGGTAGGAGCAGAGGAGAGGCGTTTTTTGGAGCAAGGTTTATGTAATAAAGACATTTAGCCTGCTCCAGCTGGAGAGCTCAGATGGGTTGGCTCAGTTCTCCAATCTCAGCCAGTTAGCCTGTTCTTACTGATTCTCTCCATACCTCCCTTTTCCCCCACTCCCCACTCCTGACCCATATCTCTCTCTTTCTCATCCCCACTCCCACCTCAATGACCAGATATTCTTTTATTGGTGCTTTTATGGCTCTTGTACAGAATGAAACCAAGGGATCAACTCTGAATGAGTGTCCAGAACTCTGGGTTAAAACCTCAGTTTTTCAGACAGCTAGGTGACACAGGGGAAGACCTGAGTTCAAAGAGTACAATAGTACCAATAATGTTGCTGTAGTTCAGTCTTTTTTTTAGTCCTGTTTGATTCTTTGTGACCTCATTAGGGATTTTCTTGGCAAAAGTACTGAATTTGCCATTTTCTTCTTCAGATCATTTTACAGATCAATACCTGAGGTAAACAGGGTTAAGTGACTTGCCCAAGATCACACAGCTAGTAAGATGAGTTTTCCTGACTTTGGGCCTGGTGTTCTATTTATTGTGTCACTTAGCCCTAATAACAATAATCGTAGCTAACATTAATATAATGCTACTATGCACCAGACACTGCACTAAGCATTTAACAATTATCTCATTTGATCCTCACAACTCAGGAGGTAGGTTTATCCTTCCCATTTTATAAATGAGGAAACTTAGGCAAACAAATGACTTACCCAGAGTCACATAGCTAATAAATATCTAAGGCAGAATTTGAACTCAGGTTTTCCTGCCTCCAGGCCCAGCACTCTGCCCACTGTACCCATCAGCTGCTTCAGACACTGACTGTATGACCCTGGGGATAATAATAGCACCTAACCCTCAGCATTATTGTGAATGAGATCATGTTTGTAAAGCACTTTGTAAACCTTAAAGTGCCATATCTAAATGCTAGCTATTATTACTGTTGTTGTTGTTATTGTTTTTATTGCCCTCTGTGCCTTCAGTAACCTCTAAGCTTTTTTGCAGTCCTGATAATCTGCTTTCAGTGACTTCTTCCAGCTTGGACATTCTGTGTTATGTGCATGTTCTTTGAACCCCTCTAACTTTGACTTACTTGCAACTCCAACTTTCTAATGTTCTGTGTTCTAACAGCCTATGTTCTAGCTCTAATATTCTATATTCTGAGGCTCCTTCCAGTTCTAACATTCCATGTCCTAAGGTTCCTTCTGGCCCTAATATTCTGGGTTCTAAGTTCCTGTCCAGACATATAGCAGTCTGTATCTTCAGGTCCTTTTTAGTGTAACCTTCAGTGTTCCAAAGTCTCTCCCCTTTCTAATATTTTGTGTTCTAACGACTCCTCCCAGTTCTAAGTGACTGTTCTAGAGTCCTTTCCAGATCTAACATTCTATAAATATATCCTAGGAGAGACATGAAAGATAAGGTGCATATTATGTAATTCTTCTCCCTATACTCTAATACCTTCTTCCATCCCATTGATTTGACTGCAGTAACCTTTTTTAAAAAAACAAAACAAAACAAAATAAAAGCTTTTTATCTTTTCAAATACATGCAAAGATAGTTTTCAACATTCACCCCTGCAAAATGTTGTATTCCAAATTTTTCTTCCCCCTTCTTTTTCTACCCTCCCCTAGACAGCAAGCAATCCAATATAGGTTATATATGTGCAATTCTTCATTTCCATGTCCATCATGCTGCACAAGAAAATGCGATAACATTTTGCTCCTTCCAAATTTCTCTTTACTGGGACTTGAACCCAGGTTTCCAGACTCCAATATCTTTTAATTTTGCCAACTGAAAAAGAGAAAAGATAGAGGGCATTTAAGTCTTAAAGTTGGGGGAGACGTCCAAATCCAGAGACATTCATTTCAAGCTTGCTTCCCAGGGTTGCTAAAGTCCAGGGAGAGTCTGTCTGTTCTCGCTTGTGTTCAGCTGGCAGTTTTGAATTTTAGACCTTCCTAGATCAGTGAATTGTCCCCATCAGGCCAGGGCTTAGGAATCTACCTCCTCATTGCTAATTCCCCAGATACCAACAACTCAATCACTTCGGGGTGCAAAAGGCCAAAAAAAGAAGGAAGGAGAGCGGCTTGTAGGGTCTTATATAAACAAATTTGGGAAAGCTTTTTTTTGAATTGTTGTTTCCTTTGGTCCATCAAATTCCATAATGGTAATTACTGGGCGGATGTGGCCTGTCTTGGCTCATGGTCAGTTGTCCAAGCTCTAAGCTCTGGCCAGAGGACAGAGTTCAGGAGGAAATCTAGACTGCTTTCCCCCATAGGCAATATTATTGGAAAGCTGAACAGGTTGAAATCCCTTTCTCCCCATGTGACTTTCACAATGGGAGCCTTCGTGGAGACCCCAGTACATTGTCTCAGCCGGGTGTCACTGAGTCAGAGTTAGAAGAGACCTTAAGGGGTCCAGCCTTCTTCCCTGCACTTCCTCGGTGTGTCTGCAGTTTCTCTGATGGGGGACAGCGAGCCTCTCACCTTTAAATCTGTAATCCATGATTCCCCAATGACATGCTCTCTGCCTGTGGTACGAGGGAGCAATGGGAATATTTCTTTCTGGGCTTGAGAAGTTGCGTTCCTGTTAAAGTAGCTTACCAGCAAGGTGGAGGAGGATGTGAATGAGCGTGTCTGTGCTGTCTCTGCACACAATGCAGTCTTCTTGAAGGCAGGGCCTGTTTTTGTGTGAATCCCGGGCAGTTAGCGTAGTGCCTGGCTGGTAGGGATTAATGAAGCCCAGACTGTGCTTCTGTGCTGGGCACTCTGGGAATCGCAGGAGGAGGAAAAGTTAGGATGCTATCGCCCTGAGCTCACAAGGCCTGGTTGGGAAAATGAATTACACACATGGGATAACTAGAGCCCAAGCCAGAATAGCGTAGCATCACGTAGTAAGTGTAGTGCTGGCTGTGTCTCAGGAAATCAGAGAAAGGGGGTCTCCTCAGGAGGAAGTGGGCTGGGAAGCCTCCACAGGGAGGGGAAGTGGGACTTGAGCTGAGCTTTGATTGACGGGCAAACTTTGGATGAGTGCAAATGGTCTTAAGAGTTAGTGGCTAGGATCCTGCCCTGTTGTGCAGTGGATGGAGGCTGGATCCAGAGTCAAAATACCTGAATTCAAATCTGCCTCAGATACTAGCTCTGGGACCCTGGGCAAGTTGCTTCACACTTCTGTTGCCTCAGTTTCCTCATTTGTATAATGGGTTTAATGGGGACACCTGCCTTCCATGGTTGTCACAGGATTCAGGTGAAACAATATATAGCATTTTGCAAATATTAATGCGCTGGGTGAATGCTAGCTATTGCTGTTGTTATTGTCACTTCCCCAGGACTGTAACTGCCTCGCCTTATTTCCCACCCCTAGATGTGGATGTCCTCCAACAGCTGGGCCTCGGTGGGAAGAAGTCAGCGGGTGGACGGGCCCCGGGGCTGGCCCCCATCCCCCAAGGAGTTATCCCGTTCCAGTCGGGCTTCATCTTCACCCAGCGCACGCGGCTTGAGGCCCCCACGGCTTCCATCCTTCCCATCAGCTTTGGCACCGACCTGACCGTGGTGCTGAGCCTGTGCTCCCACCGTGTCAATAATGCCTTCCTCTTTGCTGTCCGGAGCAGCAGGAAGAAGCTGCAGCTGGGGCTCCAGTTCATTCCCGGCAAGATCGTGCTGTACCTGGGCCCGCGGCGCTCCCTGGCCTTCAGTTACGATGTGCACGACGGCCGGTGGCACCACTTGGCCATCAGTCTCCGAGGCCGGGTGGTGACCCTCATTACTTCCTGTGGGAAGCACCGCGTGCCCATGGACTTGCATTTTAAAAAAGAGGACTCTCTCGATCCTGAAGGGTCTTTCCTCTTCGGGAAGATGAATCAGCACTCAGTCCAGTTTGAGGGCGCCGTATGCCAGTTCAATATTTATCCTTCTGCCAAGGCAGCTCATAATTACTGTAAATATCTGAGGAAGCAGTGCAGGCAGGCTGACACCTACCGGCCACTCTTGCCCCCTCTCCTTCCCCTCCTTCCCCAGGACTCCGATGCCCATGTCCCTCTCGGCCTCCAGCCTGGCACCTCTCTGCAGAGCCTGAGGAACCTGACCACTGCGATGCCTCCATTGGCGTCCCTTAGAATGGCCAAGACCTCTCCGGCCTTGCCCAGAGCACCAGGCCAAGGTGCCAGGGTAACACTGGTGCCTTCAGCACTGACCAGCCCTGGGCTGGGGGTGCCCCCCCACCCGCCTGTGAGGACTAGCACCGCGGATCCTCGGGCATCCCGAGCCCCCACAATGAGTACTTTGGTCTGGACCATACCAGCGACTGCAAAGCCATTGCCTTTGTCGTCAGGCAAAGCTTCCTCCCCTGTGCTTGGGCCTGCACTGATCGCCTCTCAGAGCAACTCAACCAAACCTCCCATTCGTGCCACGAAGCCTGTGCCTACATCGAAAGCCAGTGTGGTTAAAACTCCCCATGTTCCTAGGAAGCCAGTAACTCCTTCAGTCACTGTGGTCCCAGCTAAAAGGCCCCATCCCATGGTCAAGCCAGTGCCGACCTCCCCCTCTAGGAAGCCAGTGCTCCCTGGCTCTCAGCCCAGCCCCACCAAAGCCCCTCCTCCCCCCACAGCGAAGCCAGCCCTTCAGAACTCTGGAACAGCCAAAGCTCCTCTTCCCACTGCCAGGCCAGTGCCTCCTGCTGTGCGGTCCTCCCTTCCTGTCATCACCAGGACAGCGTCCCAGGCCGCTAGGGCCAACAAGGCCAGAAACCTCCCTTCTACCAGCAAGCCAGTGTTGATTTACACTGGCCCAGCCAAGCTGACCCACCCTTCAGTTAAGCCATCCTTGCCAGCCTCAGGTCCTAGCCTAACCCAGACCCCAAGGCCCCCAGTGAAGCCAGTGCTTCCTACCGCGGGGATCAAATTGTCCAGAACAATACCTCCCACCTTCTATCCAGGCTCTCCTCCTGGTCTCAACTCCACTGGTGGCAAAAAGGTGGCTGAGTCCACTGTGAAGAAGAAATTGACTCCAAAGAGCACCCCCCGGCCTAGCCATCCTAGCCCTAGGAAGACTGGAGCAGCTCCTAGTACTGTCTCCCTCCCCTCAAGCCTGAAGAATCTGACTGCCCGGCCCATCGCCAAACAGGCTCAGCTCAGTCACATGGCTGCCCCGGTTCTCCCGCAGCACCCGGCCTCCAGCTCCCATTTTGTGGGTGCCGTCACTCTCACTCACACAGATGGATACCTGTTCTTTGATCCGATTGGGCCCACCTTGTTCCCATTGCTGTTGGGCCCTCCGGGGCAGAAGGGAGACCCTGGCCTCCCGGTAAGTCTAGATGCTTTGTGTGCTCTCTTCCATCATTTTTATACTAGAATGTAAGAGACAGTGGCCATAGAAATCAGTTGTCTGGTTGCTGTTTGCTCCAGTCTTTATGGATACTCCAGGAAGCTTTGATGAGGTTCAGGGCAACCATGGTATCCCAGAAAGAACACTGGTCTTGGGGTTAGAGGTTATAGATACAAATGCTAGTCCTTCCAATTAGTCTCTGATGGACTTTGATTAAGCCACTTTTCTTGGGCCTTCAGTTCCTCAGCCAAAAAAATGAGGGGAGTTGGGCTAGATTCCTTCCAACTTTGAGTTCTATGAGCCTATGCTTCTTTGTCATTTGATAGATGTAAGTCCAGGCCTGTGAAAGATGCCCAATGTTTTCCTACTACTCTTGACTTTCCTGAAATATTAAGCAAGGCAGCATGGTGTCATGGAATTAGAGTGGAATTTGGAATCAAGAGAAAGCTGAATTTGAATCTCTTCCCTTGATACTAGCTGTGTGATCAAAGGCAAATTCAGTTCAGCTTGGTGAGCATCTTTTAAGCACCGGATGTGTTCAGGGAACTGCAGGGAGTGTTGGGGATCCAAAGAAGCAGCAGAAAAGCAATTCCTGCCCTCAAGGAGCTTCCATTCTCCTAGGGAGAATCATTTACCTCTCTGAGCCTCAACTGTAAACTTGGATAATATTGCTATAGACATTGATCCCATAGGGTTGCTTTTTATTGTTATTGTTAGGTTGTTTGTTTTTAAGCCTATCTTTGTGATTTTATCTGTGTAGGGCCAATCCAGAAATTTATAGTCTTTCAGAGTTGCCTTGGGGCTCTGGCTGGTTAAGTGATTCGTGCAGACTCATTCCCGTATCAGAGTCAAGAGTTGAACTCAGGTCTTTCTGAATCTTACCAGCTCTCTCTCCTATAGATTTGAGAAACAATTTAGCTAATGCATGTAGAATGCTTATAAGTCCCTATTTTATTTTTAGGCTATACTTGTACATTCATTTTTTTATATATTTTCATATACATCAGGTTGGGAGAGAAAAAATCAAAACAAAAGGGAAAAACCATGAGAAAGAACAAAAAAAGAGGTGAAAATAGTGTGTGTTGATCACACTTTCTTTGCATGCAGATGGTATTTTCTATCCAAAGTCTATTGGAATTGTCTTTCATCACTGAACCACTGAGAAGAACCAAGTCTATCATAGTTGATCATCATACAATCTTGCTCTTGCTGTGTACAGTGTTTTCCTGGTTTTGCTTGGTCCTCTCAACATCAGTTCATGTAAATCTTTCCAGGCTTTTCTAAAAACAGCCTTTTCTTCATTTTTCAAAGAACATAATATTCCATGACTTTCATATACCATAACTTATTCAGCCATTCCCCAATGAATGAGAATCTACTCATTTTACAATTCTTTACAGCAAGAGCTGCTACAAATATTTTTGTACATCTAGGTCCTTTTCCCCCTTTTATGATCTGTTTGGGATATAGACTGTGTCACTGCTAGATCAAAGTGTATATACCCAGTTTTAGAGCCCTTTGGGCATAGTTCCAAATTGCTCTCTAGAGTGGTCAGATCAGTTCACAACTTCACCAATAATGCATACAATGCTTATAAATCTTAAAGCATCATATAAATGGGAGCTAATTTTAAAATTGTGATTATGACAGATACTGGAAAGATGTTGGCTGATGGGAATAGTTGTGCACTAGGACTAATAACAGTACATCATTTTAAAGTTCAGCCAGTATAGTCATTAGATTATAGTTGGCTTACTGAGGCGAAATTCATGCTATAAAAACTGAGTTTTCTCCCAGATGTTTTGCTGATAAGTCTCCAGTGGCTTCTACTAGACAGAAAATGATGCTTCTCTCTCTGTGAAGAATGCCCCTTCTTGGGTTGTAGAACATACAATTTGTAGGTGGAAGAACTAGAATTCAAACTCAGATTTTGTCTCTTTGAGACTAGTGCTTTTTTCACTATACTACATATTTACGGAAATTAAAAACTCCCTGGGGCATGGATCTTCACCTCTTCTGGGGCCCCCTCCAGGAGAATTTCCTTTCTTAGGTTGTTGAATCACAGGAATTTTTTTTAGCACTGAAAGGGATTTTAGAACTAATTCAGGATCATAGGGCCACAGACCTGCAAGGGACCTTAAAGAGGATCTAGTTCAACTTCCTCATTTGACACATGAGAAAACGGATCCATTGAGAACATTCCAGAACAAGTTGGCAATAGATCTAGGACAGGAGTTCTGAATTCTTGGAACTGAATGATCAGTTCAATGTTTTCCCCACTATATTCTTATCCCCAAATGACTAATATACTTCTAAAGTCTTCTCTTGGCTCCCCCTTCCTTTTCTTTCACCGGAGACACCTGGCTCTTTCCATCCCCCTGCTGGGTCAGGTTTCCTGTTGTTTCCTAAATCAATGTTTCTCAACCCAAACTATCATAGAGACAGTAATGACACTTTATCTTCTCTTCCTTGGACCCCTTTGTCCACCACACCCTCAGCAATCAACTATCAGAAGGTAGGGAGCAGAATTAAGTAGAGGGAAGAGATTTGGGGTGGTAGCAACAGGATAGAAAAAAAGAAAACAAGAATGAGAAGCTACTTAAAAAATATATATAGGCTTTAAGATGTAAAGAACTTTGGTAGTAAAAGAGCTAGATGGATAAAGTATTGAACTTGGAGGGAGGGAGACCTGAGTTTGAATGCTACCCCAGACACCTCCTAGCCATGTGACCCATGTGACATAAAGCATTTTATGAATGTTATTGTTATCATCATTATCATTAAAGATTTGTTAGACCAGAGGAAAGTCCCCATAGACCAGAGATGATCTGTGGACCAGTGGTTGGAAAAAACCCACTTTTGATCACAGGAACCTTAGCAAGGCAGTGGATCTGCTACTTGGGGTGGGGGGTGGTGGTGAGTGGTGGGGGAGATCCATGTCTAAGGAGATTTTCATTTCCATAAACATGTGGAAAAGCACTGATCTTGGAGGGACAAGATCTGAGTTTGAATTCTCATTTTTCCACTTTCAAGCTGTGTCATCTTAGACAAATCACTTTCCCTCCCTGGCTCTCATCTGGGAACTCCCACTTGAATAGTTTAGATTTGGATACACAGCAGAACAGCCGGCAGGAAGCATTCTAGATTACCAAGAACCCACTTTCACTTTTAAATCTCCTCTCTTGGATGGGAGCCTCTATCAGGATAGAATGAAGTCCCCAGAGCTGATGGACTGACTCATCAGCAAGCTGGGCCACTAGACCTAGTTTTCAGGGGGCCAAGGCCACAGCTGCTGCTTCTCCCCTGCCTCGAAAATGTACCAACCCCCAGGCTCTTTCATCCCTTGCCCAGCCTCTAGAGCTCCCTGCCAGCCTCTCTATTTCAAGTCCTTGCTCCCTGCTGAGTGGACAGTGGCTAGTGCTTGGAATTTCTTGATTTAAAAAACACATTTAATTATTTTTGATAATCATTAGTAATAATATTTATACAGCCTGTCTCTAAAGGGACCAAAGCACTATTTTTTTTATTGTAACCATATTGTAAATCTTATGGAAATAATTTACATTACTTTTCAATTATGTAAATGTTCCCCAAGGCCTTGTTTTCTGAAATCCATTTACTCTGTTAAAACAGCACCAGCTAACCCACACTGAGGGTATGATCCATATTCCTTAGGGAAGGATACAGTCACATGGAGCCCTGTGAGCCTCATCAGACTGGGTGCAGGCCATCAGAGGGCCTGGCTTGCATGGTGTCAGAGAGATATTGCTCATCTTTCTAAGTTTCAAGTCCCTTCTATTTTACAACCGCTCTGTGAGGCTAGCCAGAAGATCATAGCATTTAAGATTATCAAGGATCTTACTTAGAAATTTCCAGGCATTTTGCAGGTAAGGACCCAGGGAATTAAAGTGTGTCGTCTAAGGGTTTACAGCCAGTTTGTGTCTGAGCCAGGTTTGTAGCCCTTCCGATCCAAATCCAGAGATATTGCAACTCCATTGGAAGGATTGTAAAGTTGTTCCCATTTTATGAAATGGGGGTTGGAGAATGGGGTAGATGATGGTGGGAAACAAGCCTGGCAAGGTTAAGTGTTTTGCCCAGAGTCATTCAGGGGGACTTAAGGTCAAGCTGCCAAATGATCCATTCCACAAAATTTTAAAAGTCAAAGAGACCTTTTAAGATCATTCAATCCAACTTTCTCATTTTAAAGATGAAGAAACTGAGGTTCAGAGAAAGATTGAAGGATATAAGCATTTATCAAGTGCCTAATATATACCAAAAATTGTGCTGAAGCCTTTATAAATATTATCTTGTTTAATCCTTACAGCAACCCTAGAAGGAAGGTACTATTATTATTCCTATTTTACAGTTGAGGAAACTGAGGCAGACAAAAGGCTCCCCTAAGGTCACACAACTGGTAGATATTTGAGGCCTTTTAAACTTAAGTCTTCCCAACTCTAGGCTCAGTGCTCTAATCGGTCTAATGTGATAGAGCTCTCCACTAACAAGTAGAGCTACAATAAGAACTGAGGCTTCCTGAACTCAGGAAGGCACATTCTTCATTCTACCATATTGTCTCTGAGGTCTTAAAAGGAAGATAATGTTTAGACTACCCTGGCTCCAGGCCAGTTTTCATGTTTAGAATCTGCTTTCCTTCTTGTCACGCTCCTCAGCATCTACTCTCTACAGCAAATACTTTCCACTCCGTCCTGCTGTTAGAATTGGGCCTCTAGCCATAAGGTTTCTCTGAGGTTCTTACCCAGTCCAGAGAAACACTTCTTGGATTTAGTGGGAGACTAGACCTGCCCATCTTCCTGAACCTAGCAGTACTCTTTGTGAAACTACACAGATTTCTATGCAGTTTCTCCTCTACCCCACTACATCTCTAATTCCAACAATCTCAGCATCCTTTAAAAACAGATAGAATATAGAATAGTGGATAGATCCCTGAATTTGGAATCAGGAGAATTGAGTTCTAATCCTGATTCTGCCCCTTTCTCTAAGGAACTTGAGTAAATAGCTTCTCCCTGAACCTCAGTTTTCTCATTGGTAAAGTAAGTGGATTAGACCTGTAGTTAAATGTGAGAATAAATGTCGAATGTTTGGAGTATGATATGAATTCAGCAATTATGCTTATGTTCCCTTCCAACTCTAACGACCTATGACTTTCAGCTGGGAGATGTTCCATTCAAATTAGAGTTAGGCAGAAGTCCCTGTGCAGTTGCCCCTTTTAACCATATGCAAATATCATAATTGTTTTCATTTTATAATAGACAAAAGCTCAACCCAGACTTTCATTTTTCCATAAAGACTTTTGCTTGTTTTTGCAAACTAGGGCTAATCTTTGTTGTAATAGAAAAGACATGGAATAATGGGTGTGATTTTTATAGATGGAAATGTTTTCATCTATGGAAGTAATGTGACTCACCTAAAATCATCTAGCCATTTAGTGTCAGAGCTGGGGCTGTAATTCAGGTCTCTTGATTCTCAATCCTGAATTCTGGTGGCTTACCCTCCACTTCGATTCCTAGTATCATAAAGGTTTGCACTGCCAGCTCAAGAAACTGAAGCAATCAGATCCCTTGCTGTTGACTGGATGGGTTGACCATGCTGTATGAGAACGAAACAGTTCCTTAGCCAACAAACATATTAGGGGGAAGAGGGCGAAGGTCTCTCTAGGTGACCCTGGACATCAGGAAGATTCCAGGAAATGATATTAGCTCCCCTCTGCCATGGATGAGGAGCTTCCCCCACAATTTGCACCAGAGAGCTAGTGTGAGAAGGGAACTTGACCTTCTTCATCTTCCCTTCCAGGGGTCTTTAGCTCCCATGCTCCCCTCCCACTTTCTTCTATGAACAGATCAGTTGTGCTGTGTGCTGGCTTCAGAGGGCTCGTTGTTTGCTTGAGGTGGAAAATCCCACCCTTGCCTCATGAATCATCAGGGAAGCCACCCCAACTCAGGCTTGGTTCCCTGGAAAGAGATGGCAGCTTTTTTTCCACTGCTCTGAGAACAGGCAGGGTCTCAGATTGGTTGGGGAGGAGGAGTGGTAGCAGAGGGGAAGAAAGGGAACCCAGCCCACTAGCTCCCTTACTTTGAACAAAGTTAGTACTGAAAACTTGAAACACTCAGGCTGAGCCACCATTCAGGGACAGCTCAGAGGCTCAGACCCCTCCCAACATTCCCACAATGGCAGATCCATAGAGCATTTGGTTGGGAGAACACAGATGCTGAATCAGGTCAACACTTGAAGGAATTCATTTTTGCCCCAGTATCATCCAATGAGCACATATCTGGACTGAGGTGGGGATGGCGACTCACTTGAGTAATTACTCTGGCACTTGATGTGTCTGCTCTGGGCAGATGTTGGGTATGAGGTCAGCATCCCATCCAGGGCCTTCTTCTGCCCTGGCTAAAAGTTTGCTCATTTCTTCAGCTGAGGAAGTTTTAGTGTTGAGGATGGGAGGGAGATGCTTGTCCGTAGTACCTGAGTGTTGTCATAGACATAGACATTTCATGAATTGGATTTCAGGGCTGATTCTGTCCCCAGCTCTATTGCCATGAGCAAGCCTCATTATTTCCATCTCTGAAATGGGAATGATAGTTTTTTTTTCCTCTCCCACATTACAGGGAGATTGAAAACACATATCAGGGAAAAAAAGCTGAGAAAGGAAACTGATAATCACTGAGAACTATGTTCTAAATTCAGTTCCATCCTTATCCTCAATTAATTGTTTCTTTGGTGTTCCATCCATTGCTCCTTGGAATTTTCCTCCATTTCTGAGTAAAATGGAGTCTGAACCCCAAAATAGTGGGTTGATGCCCCCCAAGGTGATCCTATTCTCACCACCTTCTAGCCTAGACATGACTGAGAGCAACCAAGCAACTGAGCATTTGTAAATCTGTGTAGTCATACGTCATCTTCCTTAGAAGTACACCCACGGGAAGGAGGTTGGCCAGTGAATTGGACTGGTCCCAAAATACAAGCACATTTGCTCTGGGAAAAGTCTGTGCCAAAGTCCTTCGTAGCTGGAAGTCATAATTAAAGGAGGGGAGTCCAGGAAAAAAAGTCAGGCATTTCATTTCCAGATGTGAGAGGCAGGGATTGTTCTTCCCAAGAGTTAAATGGGAAAATAGAGACTTTGAGAAAAGGACTTGACTAAGGTCATATTGTGAAGTAGGGGCAAAAACTGGATTACATCTCAGTCTTGGCTCTCAGTGCAGATGTCTGTCTAAGAGACCATGCAGTCTAAATCTCCATATCTTACATGTCTCAAAGGGAGGATATAGGAAGGACTGGTGAGGAGAATGTTAGCTATATCCTTTTTAAAAATTTACTCTTTCATGAGTGAACACATTGTTGTCTTAACTAAAATTTCCAGGTGTGAGAAATGGAAATTAATTACCAACCCAGCCATGCTATATTTATTATACTTTTTTTTTCTACTTCAAATGAGAAATCTGGGGTATAGGGTAAGTTATTTTAAAACAAAAATCTATTTAAAATACCAAATCCCATTGAGAATGGGAAATTATGGTGCAGAAAAAAGAGTTGAACTTGGAGCCACAATACCTCATTGTTAGCTTTGTCACTATAGAGAAGTCTCTTCCTCTTTTTGGGTCTTGATTTCCCCACTTATCACATGGGGAAAAGACTCCTTCCTTTGTCTCACAAAGCTGATGTGAAAATGAAAAGGCTGGTCAATATGACACCTTTGTTAAATTTTCAAAATTACAAGTCACTGTGTACATTTAAAGGATTATTATTATTATTAATTTTATTAATAAGGGGAGAAACTCAAGTGGAGAAGTTGAAAGGGACCTAGGAAGGGGACAACTGGAACTTTGGATTGTATCATCTTTTTGGATGCCTTCTTCCAGCTGCTAATGTTGGATCTACTTTGTTTTAAACTGCTACAATGGGTTGTTGGTCCAGCGACTTGCCCTCTAGACTCCTCTAGTGCCATTGCCCAGACTGACAGCTGGCACAATTGTCACTCAGTCAATCAGTTAATAAACATTTTATTAAGTGCTTATTATGCCAGGAACTGTGCTAAGCATTGGGGATAGCAAGAAAGATGAGAGATGCTTTCTGCTCTTGTAGAGCTAACAACCAAATGTGGGAAACATGTCAATAGCTAGGATATAAATAAGTTAGATACAGATACAGATATATAGATATAGATAGATAGATATAATAAGAAAATAGGGATAGAGGCAGATATAATTATACCTATATCTAGCTGTGTTTGTCTATCTGTATCTATCTATCTGTCTATTGTCTTTATATCTATGTCTATCTGTCTGTGTCTGTCTATGTCTGTACTTATCTGTCTGTCTTTATATCTGTGTACTTGTCTGTCTCTGTGTCTATCTGTATGTTTGTCTTTATGTCTGTTTGTGTCTCCCTGTCTTTGGTTATCTATCTGTCTTCATGTATCTGTCTATTTCTGTTTATCTGGCTGAATGTCTGTCTGTCTATCTATCTATCTTATCTATCTATCTATCTATCTATCTATCTATCTATCTATCTATCTATCTGTGTCTGTATTTGTCTATCTGTCTTAATTTCTGTTTCTTTATTTCTTTCTGCCTGTCTATGTCTATCTGTGTCTGTTTGTGTCTTTGTCTGTACCTATTTGTGTCTATTTCTGTTTGTATGTCTGTATCTGTCTATGTCTAACTATGTCTATGTTTGTCTATCTGTCTGTGTTTATATTTGTCTTTGTATCTGTGTCTATTTATCTGTCTTTGTCTGTGTCTGTCATTTCTGTTTATTTGTATGTTTATGTTTGCTTATACCTATCTGTCTATTTGTGTCTATGTTTGTCTTTCTGTCTATCTGTATTTGTCTATTTTTGCCTTTCTCTCTTTCTGTCTATCTGTATGTGTCTATTTTTGCCATTCTCTCTTTCTGTCTATCTGTCTGGGTCAGTTTGTCTGGGTTTGTACTGGCTGTGCCTGTCTTTATGTCTGTCTGTCTATGTCTATCTGTCAGTCTTCATGCCTTTCTGTTTGTCTGTCTATAACTGTGCTTGGCTAGTGGGGCAGTAGATCAGAAACATAGCAAGAGCAACATGGTATGGTGAGAAGAGCCCTGATTTGGAAGTCAGGAGTCCTAGCCTCCAGTTCTGGGTCCACCTCTAACTCACTGTGGGATTTTGGGTGATGAGATTCTCTTCATTTCCTGATTTATTAAATGGAGAGAAAATAAAAGCAGTCCCCTAATCTGCCTTTTTCATAGGGTGATTTAGGAGGATAAAACAAGATCATGCATGCATTGTAAAACATAAGGCGATAGAGAGGGGGAGTGATGACAATCTGAAAAGTGATGATCATTAAATTGGAGGTAGGACTGTGTTGTTGCTAAAGTTCCTTTTAGTTCTTTATTTATATTCTTTTGATTCTGTCATTATCTTAACATCTGCCATCAACTTAGTATGTGATCTGGGTAATCCACTTGCTGTTGGGTGGTATCAGTTTTTGTCTGCAACATGGGTAAAATTAGCCTCTTTAAGAATTTGGGATTCTCAAAGGGTGTGAAATGGTGTGCCCCAGATTCTCTCTGGGGTGCTGTGAATTTTGTGGCACTTCCAATCACATGTGCACAGTTGATCTCCCACTTTGCTTTAGTGTGTGGAAAATCTTCATGGCAAAAAAATACTAGTGTCATAGTCTATTTCCTATTCATCCTGTATATAACTTATTTGCACATATTTATTTGCTTATTACCTCTCCTTTAGGCTGTGAACTCCCTGAGTATCAGGTCTGACTTTTTGCCTCTTTTTGCATCCCTAGCAACTTAGCACATTATCTGGCACATTATGAGCGATTAATAAATGCTTTTTGACTGTCTTGTGGGGAACAGAAAAGATCTGAGAGTCACTATTTGAGATGGTCCCTCTCATCTACAAAATGTGGTTGGTAGACTACATGACCTCTAGGTGCTGTTCCATCTCTAAAGTTGTTTATTCTAACATCTTATGTTCTAAGGTTCCTTCTGGCCCTAATGTTCTCTGTTTTAACACTGTATGCATTAAGGTTTCTATTAGGTCTGCCTTTCTCGGTCTGTGATATTGTTTATCCCTTAGCAGTATTAATACTTGCTTCTCTCTCTGTCCCTCTAGGGCCCCCCTGGCTTGCCTGGGTTGCCTGGAATATCAGGCAGAAGAGGACCCCGGGTAAGTGGTTGTCTCTTTCTTTGAAATATTGCCATTTTATCATCCTGGTACTCTGCTCATGTCCCCAAGTTTCCTGGCAGGTTCCAAGCAGAGATTCCTTTGTAGAAGAAATCTCTGGTCCAATTGCTGGTCATATAAAACAGCACCCATAAGGCACCTTGGTAGCAATGTTGCTGAAATGTTCCTTCTTGGGCCAAGCAACTGCCCCAGGCCATTGACCGAGGCCCTGGAAGACAGAGCTCGATGGCGCTTATTTTTAGCTCATAGCTCGCCAGTATTCCTGGTGAGACAATTACATAAACCCACAGTTCACTCCAGACCTGGCCCCCTGCTCTCTGGGAAGTTGGTTGGTGGAATCCACTCTGGCTGAAGCAGTGTTTCCGTTTTCCATTTGTTCTCAGTGCATCCAGCTCCCCAAGCTGCTGTCAGCAGAGCAGCTCCGGGCCAGGCTTGGGCTTGTAAGACTGGGAAGGTCAGGGGATCAATGTGGGACTCTTATGGGAGGAGGTCAGTCATTTGTCTATGGGATGGGAGCTGTCTCCTCTTGTTTTTGGATAGGACCAAGGGACTAAAAATGGGCATACTTGTATAATGAATAATAATCGTGATTATAATAACTAGAATTTACATAGATGTTTCTTATTTAATTCTCACAAAAACCTTGGGAGATAAGCACTACTATTTTCCCCATTTTAAAGATGAGGAAATTGAGGGAAACCGGGTTAAGTGACTTGCCAGTGTCAAACACTTAGTAAATTTCTGAGGCTGGATTTCAACTCAGGTTTTCCCGACTCCAGACTCAGCTCTCTAACTACTGTTTAGCCAGCTCTGTGGAAAATCCATGGATTCTTAGAACCACAGAATGTTAGAACTGGAAAAGAGCTTTAATTCAACCCTATACATTTTTATGGTTTTATAGATTTAAACTATAAACTGGCTAAACTGAAGCCACATTGAAGTATAGTAACTTGTCTGAGATCACATAGGCAGCTCATGGCAAAGCTGGAGCTTTGCCTCTCCCCTTCCTTGTTTTATTTTTCCTGCCCTTATTTCTTTTCTTTCTCTGGAGCCCATAGACACCTGTATACAGATTTTAGATTTTAGGGGATCTATGAACTTGAATGGGAAAAATTAAAGTTTCATTTATAATCCCATGTATTTTGCTTTGTAAATTTGTATTACTGTGTAAAAGAGGTGTATAGGCTTTACTGCCAAAGGAGTCCATGATGCAAAAAAGGTCAAGAACTCCTGTTCTGGGTCAACCCATTTCATGTGCTGGGGAGTTTTTTCTCCCCATTTCCCCCTCCCTCCAGAATTCTGCCATTCCATAGGCCAGAGTGGGCTGAGATAGGGGAATCTCTTATCCCTTCCCTCACTCTAATTTTTAAGCTGAAACATTTATGGAAACAGTTTGTTTGGCCCCTTTTCAAATATTTTGTTCATTTCTCAGTGAGGCAGAAGTCTGTATCATCCCTAACACCACCCTCCCCTTCTAGCTCTCTTTTCCCCAGAATGAATTGATTCCCTAGAATGAATTGGTTCTACATGGTTGGATTTTAGTTTCCTGGGTTAAATAGATAAAGGTTCTGAGGGGTAACTTGGTGTAATGGAAAGACTAAGGAACCAGGAGCTGTATGACCCTGGCTAAGTCACTAAGTTGTATAGTATGAACAGTAGCTCATACATCCATAATGTGGGACCCACTAATATATGCAGCAGCTTATATCTACAGTACTACAGGGTCCTATAATGCCTTCTTAAACCCTACCCTTCATCCCCTTGCACAGAATCTTCCAGCTGGAGAGCCTGGTTCTGCCTTTCTCCATATCTCAATTCTAGGACTATAATTATCCTTTGAACTCATAGTCAGCTCTCTTCTGTTATATGCTGCAAAACTGCTCCCTGTCCTTAATGTTTCATTTGCATTTCTGTTTCTATGTCTGTCTACAGAATATATGTCTCTGCTCCATCTTGAATGTGGTAACTCTTGCTGATGTAGTAACTCCACTGAGAAATCTGCCAGTGGGCAGAAGGAGAAAGAATCTCCTTCTCTGCTGCCTTTTGGTTAGGTGCAAGAGTTACACTCATGGTAGTTAGTCCCTTCTGCAACTAGACCTTGACTGCTCCTTGGGCTGGCAGGCTGACAGGGTTTTGGTCTTCAAGCAATAAATGAAAGTCTGCCCTTCTAATTCCATCAGAGAAAGCTCCTTCATACTTCATAAAGGGATAATAAGGTGTAGACATTTCTTTGCACTTCATTTACGTAACAACAACTCATTATTTCTGTTATGAGTAAATGAATTGGGGGAAATGAAATCCTTCCACACACAATCCCCTCCCCGTTACATTTATTGTTGTTGTTATTTCTGGCATTGAAAACTGATTGTTTTAAGGAAAATTTTAGAGTTATACTATCGTAGATTTAAAATTGGAAGGGACATGACTGTCAGCTATTCTAACTCTTCATTTTACAGATGAGTCCAGTGAGGCCAGAGAAATTAAAATCATAAAAGCAGTCAGTAGCAGAACTAGAATTTGAACTCAGCTCCTACTACTTCACATATAACATTTCTTTCCATTATACTATGCCTTCTCCCCAGACACAGGGGAGGGAGTAGATCTTATTAGGTTATATCACTTTCATGGCTGAAAACCCTTGCAACAAAGGAGTGCTTTTCCTTGTCAAGTACAGAAAGGGGAAAAATCAGATCACAGAATCAATTGTAGATCAGGTATGAACTTAGTTCAGATTGGGAGAATGGAAGGGGATACCTGGCTGAACATGACAGACTCCAGCTGGGGAGCTAATTTAAGTGGACCAAGGAGAAAGCAAGCTCCAGATGCTACTCAGTTTGTTTAGATATTAGCAGGCAGAGGTGAGAGCAGTCTTGCTAGAGGCAGGGGGACATACCAAATGACCTACTGAGGTTCCTTCCAGGATGTTTTCCTGTGACAGTCTATTATGATGATTCAATTGTACATCTGATAGAGGACTTGGATTTTGGGCAGATGGTAATAATTATCCAGACCATAGGGCAAGAATCCAGGTTGTTAGGGTTCTGTTTATACTACAGGCCTGGAAGCTTCCTATGCATAGGGACCTTTCTGGAGAAAGTGGCCTGAAGCAAGATCTAACCATTTCAATAGGGTGTGGAAATATATTAGAAAGATGTAGATTCCTTTAGGGTGGTATAAACCAACAAATGAATTTTAGTCATTTGATCTGTCCATCTAGTTTTTATGAACATGGACCATGCTCACATTTCCTATGGCATGGGGAATACAAAGAAAAAGAAAACATTTTCCTTATCTTGAAATGATAACTGACATTTATATATAGTTTGAATTTTTTGCAGTGTTTATCTCATTTATTATTTTAATTGATTCTCAAAGTTACCCTACAAGGAAAGCGCTACAAATGTTTTTATTCCCTTTTTTATAGATGGGTAAAACCAAAGTTGAGAGAAGTTAGATGACCTTCTTCACTTCAGAAAGTGAGGTCTTCAACCCAGGTCTTTTTTACTTCAAATCTTACATTTGAGTTACCACTACTCTGTTGGAAATACAAGGCCAAATCATTTTTTTTTTTTTGCTGAGGCAATTGGGGTTAAGTGACTTGCCCAAGGTCACACGGTTAGGACATGTTAAGTGTCTGAGGCCAGATTTGAACTCAGGTCTTCCTGACTTCAGGTCTGGTGAAGGCCAAATCATTAAGGACAAATTATGTGATATAAACCATGTGGTAGATGATCGGAAAATAGAAAGATCCAAATGCACTTGAGCAGTTAGAGACTTCATCCTGGAGCACTATAATTTCTCCTTTGTCCCTTATCCTTTATTGCACTGTTTACCTGGAAAAAATGTTATGGAAATGAGGAAAATAGGCAAACCTCTGGAGAAAAGGTTTTCTTGGCCCTTCCCACATCATGTCCAAGTTTCCTCCTAGTTCTAACTATAAGAGTCTATAAGTCCTTCTTGGAGGAAGAGAGACTTGAATTTGACCCTGGAGAATGAATAGGATCTGCATTGGAAGAGTTGGGTCAGGGCATTTCAGGTTTGGATTTGGGGGGTGGGGATACATGAACAAAGTTGTGCTGTTAAGGGCAGAAGAAAGCAAACAGTGAAAGTCTGTCCTGGGAGCAAAGCACAGAGTTGGCAAAGTAAGGTAGTACTGGCATATGAAGATCTCTGAATGTTAGAGTGGAGGAATCAGTAGCTGTATACTGCTGTTGCATCAGGACAGGCATGAGGCTAGGAGAGTGTACAAAAAGTTGGAGGTAGTGAAAATGAAGATATAGCCACCCTTATATGCCCTTTTATGCAGCTAAATGAAGAGACACTTAATTAGGGGCTTGAATTTAAGAGTTGGGACTTGTTGTTGATTATAGCTTCTGTCTTGGGCAAGGAAGAAGAGCAAGTTGAGTCATGTTCTCTACAGGGGAAGGGGCCAAAAATGAGTAATGGTCAATCTCTTGAACTCTACTCCTGAGATGACAGATTTAGAGATCTAGAACTTGATGGGACAGACAAGCCAAGGCAACACGAACTAAGTGTTAACCATGAGCCAGGAACAATGCTAAGTACTGGAGATACAAAATAAAGCAAAAAATAGTCCGTGCTCTCAATAAACTCTCTCTCTCTGCTGGGGAGAGACAACATGCAAACAACTAAATACAGAAAAAATATATGCAGAATAAATTGGGGATAGATTCCAAGGTAGTCTCCAAGTCTTTTAGAAGCTGAACTTGAAGGCAGCCAGGAGGTAGAGATGAGGAGGGAAAGAGTTCCATGCATTGGAGATAGCCAGGGAAAATTCTTCAAGTGGGAAAAGAGAGTGTTCTGCACAAAAACCATATTGTGTTACATACTATGTGGAGGGAAATAAGTTATAAGAAGACTGGAAAGGTAAGTAGTACTAAGGGACCAGGTTATGGATAAGTAGTACAATTACCTCATTTTATAGATAAGGAAACAAAGGCCCAGGGAGGATTAATGCACAGGGTGACACAAGTAGTAAGCAGCCAAGACAGGCATTGATCCCTGGCCTTCTGACTCCTGAGCTGGTGATCTTTCCACAATACCACCAATACCCTAGGCTTGATGTTAAAAGAAGCCACTGGGCACCATCATGAGTAAATTAGACAGGATCCATTTTCCTCTAACTTTTCTTTTCTTTTCTTGTTCAGGGTCCCCCTGGGCCTCATGGAAACCCTGGGCCTCCTGGCTCTCCTGGTGCAAAGGTAGGTATTTGTTGCCA
The DNA here is from genome assembly GCA_023553655.1 of Myrmecobius fasciatus. NCBI lineage: Eukaryota > Metazoa > Chordata > Mammalia > Dasyuromorphia > Myrmecobiidae > Myrmecobius > Myrmecobius fasciatus. The sequence goes on from JAJPUD010004287.1 coordinate 194,270, forward strand.
GGTAGATATGATTATTCCCTTCACTGGGGGGAGAGAATGGTAAGAGTCTGGGCCAGGATATCCAAGTTCTGCCAGCACTGAACCACACAATCCAAAGATTATTTTGTGAAGGCTGCAAATATCTTTTATGATTGGTCCAAATTTTCTAGTATGTACACCCAGAGAGAGGGATGTGAAATGTGGACCACAACATAACATTTTCATGTTCTCTATTGAGGTTTGCTTGCATTGTGTTTCCTTTATCGGATTATTATTTCTTGCAGATACGATTTCTCCTACACAAAAAATGTTATGTGGCAATAACTATACATATATTCGATTTCTTAAGTATTCTAACATAATTATCATGTAGTGGATATCCTGCCATTTAGGGGAGGGGTGGGGAGTAGGGGGGAAAAATTTGTAACAGAAAGCTTTGTAAGGGTTAATGTTTAGGAATTACCCATACATATGTTTTGCAAATAAAAAGTATTAATAAAAAAAACAAATTTTCTAGTATGACAGATGATTTAAGTCTACTAGTTCATGTGTTTCCTATGTACTAACAAGTTAATTAAATGATTTTTTTTTTGTTTTTGCTATAAAAAAAATCTCAGGTAGGTGAACTATATTTGAGTTGCAGGCTGTGTACTATATGTCTAGGACAGAGGGTAGAAATTTTGAACTTGAGGTGAACTTTTTAAAAATAGATAATTTTATTTCAATATAACTGCTTCTTTTCTAATTCTATTAAATTTTATGCATTATATAACAAGTATTCTATTTTATGCAATTGAAAGCAGTATTCTGAGAAGGGGGCTCCAGGTTTCACATGACCCAAACAAGATTAAGAATCCCTGGTCTAGGGTGGCAACAGCTAGACGTGATTATTACAGATCCTAGCTAGTCCTTCAATTCTTGCTCTGAGGCACTGCTGCCTTTTAAAGCAGATATCTGATGCTTTCTGTGCCATACAACCTCTCTGTCTGGGATCGGGGAAATGGCAGCTAATGTCAATTGGGTATTTCCTAGAGGCTAGAGGGGAAAGATAGTTTAGTTGGGGGACTGGACACTTTGCAGCATCCAAGCAGGTTGGAAGTAGTATTGCCACCTTGGGAACTGAACTGATGCCCCCTCCAGCTTGAAAAGAAATCAGCTTCTCTGAGCTGGGGCATCTGTTTTGAATTGGAAATGCACAGGGAAAGCTCTCCCGGTGAACATTACATCTTCGTGTGACCCAGAGGGTTGCCTCATCACTGCTCTCCAGATTATGTTTGGAAGGTGAACCTAATCATTTCTGGTCCTTCAGCATGAGAAAAACACAGGAATACACAAAGAACAAATAGACAGACAGAATTATGAGCTGAATGTCAGGGTCTAGAGTGCTCTCTCTCCCTCCCTCCCTCCCTCCCTCCCTCTCTCACTCTCTCTCCCCCTCCCTCCCTCCCTCCCTCTCTCTCTCTCTCTCCCCCTCCCTCCCTCCCCCTCTCTCTCTCTCTCTCTCTCTCTCTCTCTCTCTCTCTCTCTCTCTCTCTCTCTCTCTCTCTCTCTCTCTCTCTCTCTCTCTCTCTCTCTCTCTCTCTCTCTCTCTCTCTCTCCCTCTTTTTGTATCTCTATCTCTCTCTGTGTGCCTCTGTCTCTTTTCTCTGTGTCTATCTGTCCTTGTCTGTCTCCCTTCTCCAGCCCTTTTCTGTCTTTCTCTCTCCCTTCTTCACCCTCTCTCCTCTCTTTTTCTCTCTCCCTTCTCTCCTTCCTTTTGCTCTTTATTTCTCTTTGTCTTCTTCCCTCCTTCCTTCCCTCTCTTTTTCCTCCCTTTCTCTTCTTTCTTCTTTTCTCCTCCTCCCTCTTCCCATCCCTTTGGCTGTGTTGCTTCCAGACTGCTGATGGAAGGGAAAGACCAAGCTGACTCATTTGGAGATCCTCTCTTCCTGTCTCATCTGTAGAGAGGGGCTTCAGATATCTTTCTTGTTTTGGATGGGCAGGTGATCAAGTGGAGTTTTTACATCAGGCTCTGCTTTTTGCTTTTATGTTTTTTTTTGAGGCCAAGTTTCCTGGCCACATTTTAGAATGAGATAAAACTGTGCCATAGTTAGGAAGAAAAAAGAATGTTTTGTCTTAAACTCTAGTGTTATCTGGGTCTGACTTAGTGTAGTGGAAAGGACACTGCATTTGGAAAGAGAAAAATGGTTCAAGTCCCATTTAAACTAATTACTATGGGGTATATCATCCAAGAATCAATGTAAAAAAGAACAGTGGATTTGGAGTCAAAGAAACAGAGTTCATATCTTAGCTTTCTTTCTTATTACTTATATTACCTTGGCAAGTCCCCTCAGTTTCTTCATCTGTGAAATGTGAGGTAGCCCTGGATGGTCCCAAAGGTACCTTTCAGTTTTGATACTCTATGGTCTTATCATGGTGGCCATCCCAGGAATCATGACAGGTCCTTGGTACAGACTTAATGACTATCCGAGCGAGAAATCATCAAGTCTAGCCATCCTTCTCATTTAAAGAAGAATTTGAGGTCCGGTGAAGGAAAGCAACTGAACCCATGATCCTTCAGCCAATAAATGGAGTGGCTGGCACTAGCTCCCGGGGCTCCTGGCGGCACCTTTGCCTTATATCACTCCTTGCTTAGCCTGTACCCTCCCACTTGTATTGTTCCATTATAAAGGCTGGAAATTAAGTTTAAGTTACTTTGGGGAAGACTGAAAAGATATGTTTTATAGCTATTTGCAGATAAACATGGTATCTATCAGGAAGGGAAACTTAGAGGCAGAAGGATGTGATATGTGGGAGCATCATAAGAGGAGGAACTTGAAGAAACATTGGAGATCATTTAATCCTATTACCTCACATTAGAAATAAGAATGTGGAACCCTGGCAAGCAGATTTTGAACACTGATTTTTCTACTGTAGCATGCTAGGAAATGCAGAGTGCTCTTCTTGAAGACTTCCCTGCAACGATTGCTTTCCAAGGCTTGTTTCCACAGCCAGGGAGAGATCCCCCAATTGCTACACCCTCCTCCCCCGCTTCCTCCTCCCCCACCCAGCTGTGCACTTCTCTTGGTGAATGTGCCATTCGCTCAAGCCCTTGACCTACACTGGCAGGCCAGCAGGCCTGGTCTGCCTCACCCACCAGCATATGTGGCTGATGGGGGAAGCCAAGGCAAGATGGGGCTGGGCAGCCACTTAGCAATCAATTTTGGAAAGTAGCTGGCTGGGGTGGCCAGGGAGGAGGGGTAAGGGGTGGGTGGGGACCAACTGGGGAATTGCTGCTAATAGCTGAAAGTGAGTCCAAATGGCCCAGCTTACAGTCCTGTGCCTGTGTACTTTGGATTGCCAGGCAAGAAGACTTCAGTCCTTTATAATTTTTAATAGATAAGGGTGCGGATTCTGGGAACAAAAGTGTAGGAGGTGTTTCTCCCACTGGGCTGTGTCTCAAGCCAGAAGGAGCTGTGTTGTTCTTCTGCTGGGGTCAGCCCTTTCCTGATGAACTTAGTCTTAATAATCATAGCTCACCATGGACCATAGTTCATTGTGGCACTTCACAGTTCAGGAAGCACTAGACATGCATTATTTCATGCATTCTTCATATTAGCCCTATCCGATTGGTAGAGAGATATCATTCTTGCTTTTTTATAGGTGGGGAAATCCAGAAGGATTAAATATAACCCAAGGTCCCATTCGCTCTGCATTCACCCCAGCAGGGCCAGAATTTGGACTTAGCTAGTGGTATAACTGGAACTCATTCCAAGTCTTGTCTCCAAATGCAGTGGTTTTGGTTGTTTTGCTTTTTGTATTAAATTCTGACTCCAGATTAAGGAGTTTACATTCTGGCTTAAGTACTAACAAGTCATTACAATTTGCCCTTTGGTCCCCCAGCTGCTTCTGGCCTATATCTTGGAGGGAGAATGGTTAAAATTATTCTGGATCAGGAGAAAAAGCTCAGCAGATGTACTGATGAGCAAAGCCGAATCTGCAGGTCTAAAAGGGAAGCTTCCTCTTCCAGTGGACAATGTATAGTCCCGAACCTCCTGGTAGAACTAAGATGCAGAGCACATTTGGCTCTAGGTGATCATCAGTACTGATGCTACCTGGCAGATGTCCATGATCTGTCACTGTGGAGTGATGAGTAGGAGCCTTCCAGCAGGAGGATGGGGCTTGGGGCAAAAAAAAAGTTTGAGGATATGCTGGATTTTGATGGGGAGGCACAGCTCACCACACATACATTAGAAGATATTGGACTAAGGGAGGAAACATGGCCAACATCCCTGGAGAGCCATGATTTTGATGGATGAGGCACAGTTCTTCCTCTTGGTGTGGTGGGTTCCTGGTCTATGGCAAAGAACTGGCCCCTTTTTTCCCAAGAAACTCTCTAATGGGGGAAACATGGTTAGGGAAACAGTGATGTTGGGGAAAAACCCTAATTTTAAATTCAGAGCACCAGGATTTCAAATCCATTGTCACCGAGGGCAAATTAACCCAAGGCCTTGGTTTCCTTATCTATAAAGTAGAGTGTGTGTTTTGGGCATAGAGTTGGACGAGATTATTTCTGAAGTTCCTTCCAACTTTAAATAGATCATATAATAGGTTGGAGTCCCTGCAAACTCATCCCCATGCGTGTTTCCCTTGGGTGTACTCCAATCCCATGCAATCGTTTAACTTTTCTGAGCCTTGGTTTACTTATCTGTAAAAGGAAAATAATAATATTCATAATATCATCTTTTTTTTTCTTGGCCGAGGCAATTGGGGTTAAGTGACTTGCCCAGAGTCATACAGCTAGGAAGTGTTAAGTGTCTGAGACCAGATTTGAACTCAGGTCCTCCTACTTTAGGGTTGGTGCTCTGCACCACCTAGTTGCCCCTATAATATCATCTTCACAGGGCCATTGTAAGGATGATGGTTTGCAATTTCCTAAAATTATGTAAATGTGAATTGTTTTTAGGGTCACCTCTCTTCTTAGCTCAGATAGTTTAGTCTATCTTTGATAGAGACTCCCTAGGCCTTGGCTGAATATAGAAATAGGATTTATTGTTCTGGGGAGCTGGGAGAAGAGGAGGGATTGTTGGTTGGTGTTCTTGATTTCCTGTTCTTTCAGTGGTTATAGGGCTATGAGCTTTTGGCAACCCTTTAGGAATTTGCAGAGATGGCCAGTTTTAAAACCAGTTTCTTAGGGGATCAATTACCTAATGTGGATTTGCTTTCAGAATTTTATAATCTGCTTCTGATCTTATCTTCCATGGTCATCTCAAGTGACAGAATATAATAGAACAGATATTCATTAAACCCCTCCAGTGTGTATTGTATTGTGTTTGGTCATGTGACAGATACAGGGTTAAATAAACAAGGCCTTTGCCATCAAGGAGCTTACACAAAAATGAATTTTCTTGACCTCTCCAAGCCTCAGTTTCCCATTTTGAAAAATAAAGAGTTTGAATTAATTGATGCCTAAGATTTCTTCTGATTCAGTTTTAACCCTCTCCATTAGGAGGTTCTTTCTGGTTTGATACCTCCCTTGCTTCCCTATAGTTTATAGAAATCTATTTTGTGTCATTGTTTTTTATTTCTTACTTCAAAATTATGTTCCATAGTTCTTGTCTTCCAAGGATTACATTCAAGTGTCATATTCCTTTCCCATTCATCCCTTTTGTGAGGTACCAGAGAACTGTAGAAACCATATTTCTACTTTTTACTATTGTCATATTGGGTAACTGATTCTCAAGCTGAATTTAGCAGTTTGGAGCAAGATGTTCATCAGGCAGCTTGACAAAGCCACAGAAAGAAGAGCCCCTTCATCTTGGACTGACGATGGGTTGATCCAGGCCCAAGTTTCTGATCATGGAAAGTACTACCTGGCATTGCTGCTGCTTTTCCGATCTCCTAGCAAACAAAATGATTTCATCCCTGGAGCGTTTTCTTCCTACATCCCAATATAGGGTCCTGGAAGAGCTGTCTTTCTCCATGGCTGACTCTCAGGGCTAAAATATTAGACTGGTTCCCAAAAGGCAACACAGTTTTCTGGTTCATACTTGGATAGAGGAGGAGGATTTTCCATGTTTCATTGGGGATTGTGGTTTGGCAATATCAGTAGTGGAGATGGAAACCTTTTAGCTTTGGGCTGTGGACTAGGTGGCAGAGGTTTAAAATAGATGGGGTCCCCAGAGGCCAGGTTGCTGAATACATCTATGGTCTTGACTTGGGCTGAATTAGGGTTTTATGCCCAATGATGGTGGAGAGGGAGTTACAGTTGGGAGTGGGTAGCAATGGGACCATCTGGTTACGTGGACAGCCCCCCTAGAGAATCCAGAAAGAAGGTACAATCAGAGCATAGCCTCCAGTCCGATAAAGGCTGTGTGCATGGGGAGATTAGTTGCATGACTTCACTTACTATTTGGCAGCCCTTGCCGGCCTTCATTCACAATTTGCCCCGATACATCTGTAATGAATCAGTGGCGTTCCACGCCGCCAGCCGCCAAGAACACGTTCCCCTGCTGGAGAAAGCTGGAAAGAATGGAGAAAATAGGCTGGAGGGCCAGGCTAGAGACAATGAGGAGGGAGATGGGAGGATTGGCTAGGCTTGGGGAGATGGGGGTTGGGATAGGAATAATTATGACTCAATGAGGTTCTATTACTTGACTTTCTGAGATTTGCCCCCTTAGCTCAGAGCCGGAAGAGCCTTTTAACTAAATGGCGCTTTGCCTGAGCTTGGATGAGCACTCTGATGATGCTGAGGATGCACAAAGTTCATTAGTGGTAGCCACATACGCTGGTGGCAGCAGACAGGTCTTGACAATAGGGGATTCTGGACTCAGAGGCTTTTCCAAGGGGAAGGGTCTGGTTCAAGTCCGAGTACAGTGATTGCCCAAGATCAGGATCCCTCTCAGTTATTTCTGGCCCCTCTAACCTCCCCTCTTTGTAGCCTTTCCTTCTCTTGTGGAGCTCTCTCCTCCACTCCTTTGGACCTAGAATCTTCATTCCCCTCTTGCTCGATCTGAGGAAAAGCTTTGGAATATACTCCTGCTGAGTAGTGCCTGTGGACAATGTGGTATCTTTCTTTTCCTAGGCGTATTCATGTGAATTTCTAAAAATAGAATTTCAAGATACACCTGGAGGAGGTACCTTTGGAGGAACAGCACAAACATATATCTTCTTAAAATGTGCCGTGATTGCTATACAGTAATCATAGTTTTTAGATCTGAAAGGTCTAGCTCATGTCTACCAACCCTCTCATCTTGTCTATAAAAATGAAGTCATCTGCCTTAGGTCATATGGGCAGTAAATAATAGAGCCAGGATTTAAAAAAAATTCCTTCTTAGTCTTATTTCTAAACATGCAGAGTCTAAATGACTTGTCCAAATTTATCTGGCTAGTAAGTGGTAGAAAGGGACTGCCTTAAACCTGGGTTTTTTGGCATTAAGCCTAATCCTTTTTCTACCACACTGTGTATATCCCAAGACTACTGGGAGCCTTTTCTCCACTGCTCCCCATTGCTCGCAATGCTTTATCTTTGCTTGTTCCCTCTTCCTTCCCCCATGTCCTATTCTTTTTCCTTTCTTGCATATGATTTTGGAATACACATTGGGATGTTCCCTTGGCATGCTCTCTTGGGACTAAGGTGTCCTAGTGGCCTAGAAAATCCTCCCTTAGCTGGCAAGGGGAGGATTGTGTGTGTGTGGAGAATCTGGCATCCTTTTTTGGCCATTAATAAATCTTCAGTAACACAGGAGCAAGTTCCAAGATGTGAACATAAAAGGCATTGGAATCATGGGTGGAATCAGCCAACAGGAACAGAGTTTGGGGGGTAGTGATGGGGGGGGCGAAATGCAGTTTGAGGTAGAGCAAAAGTATACAAAATGCCAAGGTTCAGTAGAAATAAGTAATCTGGAATAAATCAGTGTAAAAAGTTTAGAAGTTAATAAGAACTGGGAAATGAAGGTTGAGCCCGTAACCTGATCCAGTTACATCCAGAGGAAGGTGTGGCTCTGGGGGAAGGAGAGAGGGGAGGGATGGGGGGTCAGGTTGGAGAGTGGAGAAGGGGTGGTAGGTTTAGAGAATTTGTATCAAGGGAGGATGGGGAAATACTTTTTCTTCCCTTAGGGTACTTTGAGAAGAACATCTGGCATCCTGGGTTTGTTACTAGAAACACAAAGGCCATTTGGAGGGACAACTGAGGGGAGGGAACTGTCAGAACATCTGGGTTCTAACCCTAACTTAACCAACTGTGTGATCTTGGACCTTCTGATCTCTGGGTCTCAGTTTCCTTATCTGTTTTATGAAGAGATCGGTCCAGGTATTGCTTCAAGTTCTGGCATTCTCTAATTTTCTAAGAATAAATGACAGCTAACATTTATAGAGCATTTAACCTTCATAAAGCACTTTACAGATAACACTATTTTTACAGATAGACACTATTATTATCTCCATAAGAAAAATGAAGCTAGCAGAGATTATTTGATTTGCTAGGGATTGCATGGCTAAGTATCTGAGCTAGGATTTGAACTCAGATATTCTGAATGAGTCAGAAAACATTCTCTCCATCGTGCTGTAGAGATGAGAAGTTGGAGTAGCTGAGCTCAAAAGAAGGAAGAGAAACTGATGTAATATTCTTGGCTTAAGATAAAGTGGAGAAGCCTGGATGTTATTTTTTTAAAATAAATTTTTATTGATATCTTTGTTTTACATCATGTGAGCTTCTCATTGTGTCTTTCCTCCCTTACCAGAGAGCCATCCCTTTATGGTAAAGAATAAAAAAGAACAGAGTGGAGAAAACATTTCAGGAACCAATCAATCAGTCACTCAACAAGTATTTATTAAGCAGGTACTATGTACCAGGCATCTCTTCTTGTAGCTTGCATCAAAGGAATCTAACATTCTACATCTCATTCCACATCCCTCATCTTCATCTCTGCAATAAATGGTTGAATCATACCTTCTTGTGTATCTTCTTTAGGACTTGGCTGTTATTGAATGCATAGCATTTCTCTTCCCTCCTTCCTTCCTTCTTTCCTTTCTTCCTTCCTTCCTTCCTTCCAACAATTGGAGTTAGGTGACTTGCCCAAGTTAAGTGGCTGAGTCTGGATTTGAACTCAGAGCCTCCTGACTCCATAGTCAGTGCTCACAGCATTCCTTTCAACAGTTTCATTGTTCTTTCCATTTATATGGTTGTGGTTATTGTGTATATTGTTTTTTTTTCTAGTTCTGCTTACTCCATTTTGCATCATTTCTTTGTTACTACAGTAAGAATTGCTATAAATATTTTTGTGTATGTGGGATCTTCCCCCCAGTTCTGCTTATTATTTCATGTTCCATTAGTTTATTTAAATCTTCCCATGCTTTTCTGGATTAATCATTTTTTTCCATAGAGGACAGTAATATTCCATTAGATTCCTGGACCAACTTGTTTGTCATTCCCCAAATGATGATCATCCCCTTTGTTTCTAATTCTTTGCTATTCCAAATCTTGCTACAATTTTGATGGATATGAAGACTTTCTTTTTATTAGTGATCTGCCTTTGGGGTATGAGGCTAAGGTATAAGCAACTTTGAGTCAAAGAATGTAGCACTTAAAAATAAGTTTTTATTGATGTCTTTTTTTACATTGTCATATTTTTTTCCTAGTATCCTTCCTCTTTCCCTTCCAGAGAGCTATCCTATGTAACAAATAGTAACCAACAGTAAAGAAGAGGAAAAATTGATAGAATAATATCAATACATAGAAAAATATGAAAACATATATGATGTGCAACATTTATAGACCTCCAAACCTGAATGTTTTCTTATATGTCTTCTTTCAAGTCATGCTTGATGTCTATCATTTTATTACATTAACTTCCGATTTTTTAATGTGGTTGTTGTTTCCATTTGC
>JAJPUD010004288.1:0-80367 GCA_023553655.1 Myrmecobius fasciatus
CCCACACATATGTTATGCAAATAAAATAAAAATTAAAAAAAAAGAAAAAAATAATAATAGAAATATGGTTCTAAACTAGTTTGCTAAAGGATTTGCCCAAAAATATTTCTTAAGTATATTTGTTAAATAATGACACTTCTTCGCATCAAAAAAATCTATGTATTCATCAAACATTAATATGCTGTATATTGAATGGATTTTTGGTTTTAACTCTTTTATTCTCTTGATTTACAATCTATTTAACAAAATGACATGGTTGGATAGTAGATATTTCTTATAAATTAAATTTTTCCTATTTCAATTATTATATCAAACTCTTTTGAGTGATGGCAAATTGCATTTAGAAAGTTCTTCAATGTTCTGGAAATGGATGCGATCAGCAAAATAACATTCACAAAAAGCAACAACTGGAGAATATCATTAGCTTCACACCTTCCTTATGGATATGGACACCATGGCAATAGCAAACACCTTTCTTTGTTTTATTGCTTAATCAAAATTAACAATAAGAGGGTTAAATGAAGTTATGTAAATTCTATTTTCCCAAGTACTTAGTATGATTTTGACATATATATATATATGTATATATATATGTAATCAGAAATATAGGAAAATATATAGCAGAGTATAAGAAATGCTAGATTTGGAGTCAGGAAGATTTAAGTTTTTCTAATTCCAGACACATACTTGGTAACTGTTTTCTTTTGGGGCAAGCCTGGGCAAGGGAGGCTGGGATGGAATGAGGAAAGGAGGAAGGGACAGAAGAAGGAAGAAACGAAGGAAGGAAGGAAAGAAGGAAGGAAGGAAGGATAGAAAGAAGAGAGGGGAAGAAAGAAGGAAGGGAGGGAGGGGAAAGAAAAAGGGAAGAAAGAAGGAAGGAAGGGAGGAAAGGAAGGGGGGGTTGAAGAGAGTGGAGGAAAGGAGGGGAGAATGGTAGTGAAAGAAGGGAGAGGAGAAAGGGAGTAGAAGAAGGGAGGGGAGGAAGGGAGGGAGAAAAAAGGAAGGATGGAAGGAAGAAGGAGGAGAAGGGAGGAGAGAAAGGAAAGGGAGGAAAGAAGGAAGAGAGGGTAGGAAGGAGAGAGGAGAGGAGGGAGAGGAGGAGCAGGAAGAAAACCTGAAATAGTAAAATAGAGAAACTTTTTTTCCCTGAGGCAATTGAGGTTAAGTGACTTGCCCAGGGTCACACAGCTAGGGAATGTTAAGTGGCTGAGGCCAAATTTGAACTCAGGTCCTCCTGACTTCAGAACTGGTGCTCTATATACTGCATAACCTAGTTGCCCCAAAATAGAGAAACTCTTAAAGATCACATAATTTTAAGGACATTAATGAGACTATAAAACTTTGCATACCCTTTAACTCAGCAGTAACACTACTAGGTCTGCAACCCAGAAACAAACAGGAAAAGAACACAAGCACGTACACACGCATGTGCGCACACACACACACACACACACATTTATAGCAGCTTTGTTTTGCAATGGCAAATAAATGGAAATTGAGTAGAAGCCCATTAATTGAGGAATAGCAGAACAAGTTTTGGTATATGATTGTGATAGAATGCAATTTTTGCCATAAGAAATGATAAGAAGAATGCTTCCAGCAAAATCTGGACTTACACAAACTGATATAAAATGAAATAAACAGAACCAGAAAAACATTGTACACAGTAACAGCAATATTATACAATGATCAATTGTAAATAACTTAGCTCATTCTCAGCAATACACTAATCAAAGACAATTACAAAGGACTCATGATGAAAAATCCTACTAATCTCCAGAGAAAGAATAAGTGGAATCTGAATGCAGATTGAAGCATACTTAAAAAAAAAACAAAAGACAAACACAAAAAAACCCATTTATTATATTTTACTTATTTTGTAGTTGGCTAATTGTATTTCCATTTACAACATGACTAATTTTTAAGCATGTTTTGCATGACTACACATGTATAAACTTTATCAGTTTGTCTTCTCAATGAGAGGAGAGTTCAGGAAAGATTAAATTTGGAACTCAATATTTTTTAAAAATGTTAAAAATTTTACTTGTAATTGGCAAAAAAACATACTATTTGAAAAATAAAATATCCCCCCAAAGGCCATTAAGGAACTGATTCAAAAGCTTTTAAAATCTTGAAACTTATTGTTACTAAAATAGATGACTAAGAAAATATTAACATCTACTAATTCATATAACTTCTTCTAATCTTACATTATTTTTATGAGAATAAATGAATTCTCATTTATGAGAATGAGTGCATTCACAAAATATATCCTTGATAAATGTATAGAGCAAAAATGCTAAATTAATATTGTACAGGGAAATATATTTTTACAATTATAATTTTACTGAAAGATAAAATGAATACAAGACCCTAAACTTTTCACTGTTTGTTGTCTTCCATATATATTACATTATTATTTATGTAGTTTTTTGAAGAAATACCTTGGTATTTTCTGTGGAATTGCATTAAATATAGATATTAGTTTGATGAGAATTGTCATATTATTATATTTGTGAATATTCAATATCTTACCAATTATTGAGAACTTCCTTTGTTTTAGTTAATATAGACAAATATTTTGTGACTTTCCTTTCCATTACAAATGGGGTTTTTTTGTGATTTAAAAAGCTCTCCATTATTAATAATAGGAATGTGAACATTCTTTGAGTTAATTTCTCTTGCATGATCTTGAACTATTTTATTGTCTCCATTAATTTTTTGATTGAAACATTTTGATTTTTGGCTACACTATCATTCCATCTGCAAATAATTTTTCCATGTTTCCAATGTTAATCTGCTACATTTATTTTCCTTTGCTAATGTAATTGCCAAAATTTGCAATGTTACTCCAAATGAAAGTGTAGTGTGTGACAATATGTTAAGGAGGGATATTGTTAAAAAAAAAATCTCATGGATGTGGCTCTTTTCAACAACAAGGTGATATAGGTCAGTTCCAATGGTCTTGAGAAACCCATCTGCACCCAGTAAGAGGACTAAGTATGATTATAATATAGTTTGTTGGGGTTTTTTTTAACTTTTTTTGTTGTTGTTTGCATTTTGTTTTTTCTCATTTTTCCCCTTTTTGATCTGATTTTTCTTGTGCAGCATGATAATTGTGGAAATATGCATAGAAGAATTGCACATGTTTAACATACATTAAATTGCTTGCTATCTAGGGGAGAGAATAGGAGGGGAAGAGTGGAAGAAAAAAAATTAAACACCAGGTTTTGTAAGGGTAAGTGTTGAAAACTATGCATGTGTTTTGAAAATAAAAAAATATTGAAAAAAAATTTAATTCATAAAAAAATAAACAAAATATGTTAAACAATTGATAGCACAGCAATTCAGAAAGATCACATATTTTCCCCCAAATGATTAAAGCTTGGCAGGAAGTGATTAATACACACAAAATATTGTATTTCAAAAATACAAAGCTAAGTGATAAGAAAAACAACAAACAAAAAACACACAGGAAAAACAATCTTTGAGAAGATTACAAATGTCAGGATTAAAGTAAATACACATCATAATGAATCTCGCAGGCAGAGGGAAGCATAAAACTGAAGAAGTAAAAGGAATAAGCATTCATATAACACCTTCTGTGTCCTAGGCAATGTGCTGTGTACTTTACAGATATCTCCTTTGATTCCCACAATAACTTTGTTATATCATTTTACAGTTGAGGAAACTGTGGCAAAGAGAGGTTATATGATTTGCTCAGGAACACAAAACTACAAAGTTTCTGAGGTAAAAATCAAACTCAGATCTTCTTGACTCCAGGTTCAACACCATCTAACTAGAAAATTCATATGGTTGGAAAACGATGGTTCTAACTTTATTTTTGCCACTAATAATCTCCCTGACTATTCAGCTCATTTAACCTATATGTACATCATTTTATGCTATTATGAACTGAATATAGAAATAAATGTCCAACCTATCTCACTCTATCAGTCTGAAGTATTAATGGGACCAGAAAAGGAAAAAAATTAAAAATTACTACTGCAATTTATAAAATATAATTTAGAAGAAACACCACTCAGAACATACCTGGTTGTAGTAAAAACTCCATATACCACAGGGTTTCTTTCATCTTTTGTGGGAAGTAAAAAGATATCCTCTATAAATGGGAAAAAATATTTCCAAAGTTTAATAGTCTTACTTTAAAAGTTACAACAATATCTAAATTTCAGAGTTTTTTAGTTAAGAATATGGAGCACGCAAAAAAAGGTTAAAATTGGTAGATATATTTTTATTATCATTACAGTCAGGTGCTAAGTAATGATCATCTTGACAATATTTGAGCTACTTGGACTTCCTGCCATCTAGGGGAGGGGAGGGCACTAGGGGGAAAATTTGTAATGGAAAGCTTTGTAAGGATCAATGTTGAGGAACTACCCATACATATGTTATGCAAATAAAAAGCTTTAATAAAAAAAAAAGAAAAAAATATTTGAGATACTGAGTGATCCAATATTGCAGTCTATTATCATCCTGAAAATAGTTTATATAACAATGTGGTGTAAACATTTTGGCAATAATTTAATACTCAGTATATAAAAATATGTAAACAGTGTACCTTCCAACTTCTTAAAAAGTTGGGAATGGGTGAATACATCACAGGGAGACCCCTGCTTAGAAGCTTCTAAACCTTGAAATGGACTCAGACTTTGGGAGTCCTCTACAATTTGTAATGTATGTAAGTACATAACAAAAACTAGATATTCTTGGTCAATATTGTAATCAAGTAAGACAAAGTTCACAGGACCATAGATTTAATGCTAAAAAAGCCCTACAGGTTACCTAGACTAACATCTCCACTTTAAATATAAGGAAACTAAGTCTCAGAAAGAGGAAATAACTTGCCCAAACTCATAGGAAATAAATGAAAAGGGCAAGATTTGAAATTAGTTCCTCTAAATGTACATCAACAACCCATTCTGATATAGATATATGTATATGTATATAATTATATACATTTTTTTATTATTTGCATGATTTTTTTTCATAAATTGCAAAATGTTCACAAAACTGGCTGTGATATTACTATTATATTGCTTTTATACAAACCTCCATTGCTTCATTCTGCCACAGAATGTGATTCTGGCTTCCTAAAAACTAGGCCAATGGAATCCAAACTGAGGCAAATTCTATTAGGCTAAAAAAGCTTTAAGTACTGAACAGGTTTTATGACTCCTGTGAGAGGACCACATGAGCTAAGGTCAAGAGGATTCATCACTTTTCTGACATTTTTCTGACATCAGAAAATGTGGCCATTAGGAAATGGTATTTTATTGCTATTCCCAACTCAATTCTACTGAGTTGGGAGTTATGAACTTGCTATTAGATGAAATGCACAGTTAATCCAAACATTTTGATATCAATGTGGGGAAGGAGAGATATTAAAAGTAGCTGGAGAACATTCTGAGAATCTTGAATTGAAGACCATTGAATCCAGGGACCACAAATATTTCGGCTTACCTGCTACTCAGGTAAGTGAGTAAGTAAGTAAATGAAAACTCAGTTCACAGAAGAACCCACAGTTTCATGATCAACTGGGCTTAAGGTTAGTTTAAGGTCATTTTGAAACCTTCACTAAGTAATCACTCTTTCTCTTTTCTAACTCTGTAATGGTTCACATAAAAACCAAAGAACATGCTTTTCAGAGACAGAGTGATGATTTACTGCATAAAAGAAATAAATGGCATTTCTTGGTGGCATTACATGTTGCATATGTGAGTATTGCTGAGTAGGAAATTTCAATTATTTGTAGAATAGGGAATGAGTCATCTGGAAAGAAAATATGGAACTTGCTCCTTTAATTAGGCATATTCTTTTGGAAGGGTAAAAATTATTAAGACATTGAGAAAGCAAATCCACATGACTTACGAAGCTCATCAAAATGAGTGTCTGCTCCATCATTTCCAGGAATTGAACAAATCAATCTAGCCTTCAGAAAAGTTGTCCATTTGTTTATCAAACTGCGTTGTCCTCCCACATCATTCTGGGGGAGAAATGAGAAAAAAAATAGGGAAAAGATTATCCAAAGTATTACCATTACTAACTGAAACTAGACCTTTCCAAAGTCTTATCTATATGTGCTATAGATTATCTATAAGTGTTCAATCTACACATTTGCTTCTTAGACCATGAAAACTTGAAATACAGGAAAAGTGCTAAAACACCATCTCACTTCCTCAAAAATAAAACTATTTTCTCATGATGAAATGAAAGATACCAAAAGTGATAAAATATAATGTCTCAGAAGAGATCTATGTTACTGTTTTCTCCAATTATTTTGATCATGTCTGAGTCTAAATATTATTTAGAATGATACTTCCTTATACACTTGAATAAACAGTCCTTTTTAAATTTGCTATCTTGCTTTAACTTAATGGCCATTTTAGGAATTTTAAAAGCTCATTTACAAAACAACAAATCCTTCTACTGGATATTTGCTTATTGTTGTATTATGATTCTTTGATTATTCTATGTAAATGAAACAACTGAATGTCTTTTATGAAAATAACAATTTAAAAATCTATTAAATATATTTATTTTATAGTAATGGCATAACAACAATTGGACCTAAAAACATTCATTTGTTACTTTAAAATGTATATAGCTACATAATTGAAATTATTTCTCTATTTCTTGAACTAACATGGGAAAAAGTTGAACGTACTATGCTTTGGGGAAATAATGTGTTGTCATTTAGTACAATGAGAAGACTGCTTAAACTCTAGTCTTTATCCAAATAACTTGCACATTAATGTAGTCATGAATATCTTCATAGGATAATCCTGTACAATTTCTTTTATCCGTAATGGAACCTGCTTCAAACAGAAATCTTTTTGTCAGATCTCAAGTGGGTATAACAAGAAAGACTTTCTGTTCTCCTCATATAATTTACATGTAAATTTACTTAATTTGAGAAAAAAACTTTCAGAAGTTAAAAAATAGTAGAAATATAAAGATTTTCTATTGTTTAAAATTGGCATATACATATAGTAACATAGAAAGAAATATCTTTTCAAAATTATTTAGAAACTGACAATTTATCTCCTTGTTTTTGGAGCACTATAAAGTGAGCTGTTTCATTCTCAAACTGGAGTTTAAATATGCCTCTCTGCAAACTTTATCCACTATTCTGAGATAAAACCCTCCTCCTCAAAGCAAGTCTTTCCAAATAGTCATAATAGTAAGTATATATTGTGTTTCACATATACACACACACATGTGTGGATATTCATACAGGTATATATGTGAATATATAATTATATATGCATGTAAGAATATATATATGTAATTCTTATATATTATCATATTATATAAAATATATGCATGTGACCATATTCAGATAGAAAACAAATATGTATACATAAATAGTATAACTATTTGGAATAACTTTATTTGAGGATGAGGGTTTTGTCTTAGAATAATAGAGGTTACAGACAAACTTTTAAAAAGTAGAACAGTACAAAAGTGGAATGTTGTGTCCATGTGTATGTAAACATACACATACTTATATATGCATGCATACATGAATACATATATACATTTATTCTCCAAAATCTTTACCTTAAAAAGCTTCAATAATGTAATATATAGAATAGCTTTGAAATGCACTGAATTTTAGGACACCACAAGTGCCTTATATATTTGAGTGTGTGTGTGTGTGTGTGTGTGTGTGCACTGCAAGAATTCTTTTAGAGAAATTATACATGAATGATTGAGGGAAAAAAGATTCAAAGAGCAAGGAAACCAATATTGATATAAAACACAGTTCATTTCATTTACATCCCTTGAATAAGTTTACAAATGACATTTTAAGCATAAAATGATCACATTTTTAAAAATCATTAAATAATATTTATAATAAAAAGGTTTTTCCCTCACATGCTGCCTTTTTACTATTTGTAAAAAGGGCATTGGACTTATAGCAGATTCAAGAATTCAATTCCTATCTTAGACAACACGAGCTGTATGATTCTAGAAAAAGTAATTTAGCCTCTGTCTTCATTTTTCTCATCTGTAAAATAATAGAACAGAACTTGATAGCTTTGAAAGTCCTTTATGTTATTTCTTTAAGTAAATGACCCTATGATCATAAGTTAGTATTTAGCACCCAAAACAGCAGTAAATATTCTACTGATTTTTTAATGAATGATTCTAATTTTAATATCTTTAGTTTTCAAAGTCTAACAAATGTTAATATGCTTCATTACACAAAAGACTCCTTAAAATATTCTTGTTTGCACAACCATCTACCACTCTAGGTCTTTTATCTTCCTTCACACTTGAAAAAAAGAAAAGGGAAAAAAATCAGCTAAAATTGCAGGACAAAGATGAAAGCAGCCAGCTGTCAGACAGAAAACAAGTGTAGTTTCTGGTGTAACGATTCTCAGGAATGGATTATAGGTGTTTAATTACTGGATGGTAACTCCTAGACATATCCAGAAGCCTGACCTTTAAAGTCAAAGTTCAATTCACAGGGAGTTATATTTCTCTTGTAAAGTAGTGTCAGTTGACCAACTGTGTTGACCATAACTTAGCCCCCCTCTATTTCTGTTTGCCCTTCCTCATGACTTCCCTAGACAACTTTGAGTCCAGAGGAGTGAGAATCAACCAGTTTTGTGCTGAAGTGTCACTTCCCTGCCTATTTCTGTAAAGTTTTAACAGCATACTAGTTCACACTAACATAATGGATTGATTATGGAGATGTCAAAATTAACAGCCATTTAGTCACTGGCCACTTCTGTATGTCTCCACTCTATTTATCACTGCCTTTTTTGTTGACAAGATGCCAGAAGATTTGACTTTCTGAGGGCAGAAAGATAGCAATAGCAGTAAACAAAAGAACTGCAAGGTAAACAACTCTGACCTTTGGTATTCATGCAGAATCTTTTTAATGCCTGCAAGTTCTCTGATTTGGCTCATTTTACATATTAAGAAGTTTCATTCACTCCTTTGATTTAGGATCACAGCATCTTTCAATCAATCACTGACTCACCTTCTGATTCATATAGGCTAAAGGTAATAATATATCATTTAAGCTTAAAAAGTTCCTTCTCTTTCAGCAAATGCATACCTACATAAATCTGTCCTAGACATACAGAGAAGCTCAAGTACTGTCATACAATGATCTTTTATGTTGTGTCTTTTTGACCTTTGGGTCACAGTTCAAGGTTCATCTGTTGCACTAGGTTAGGCTGTATACCATCATTTTCAAGGACCTCTCAACACTTTATAAATATTCTTATCTGCACCTAGAAGACTGAGAAACATTAAGTAGTGACTTTGAACACATATGTTATTTTCCTCCCATCTGCCTTCAACTATGGAGTCCTTTAGCTTTGTTAGCTCATAAGACATTTGATGCAATCAGTAGTAACTGTGATTAAAAATGGCATTCTAATATTCCTAATAATATTCCAATGATCCTAACAACATAGTTAAAACTTCTAGGCAGTTATAATTATTGTAAGGATACTAGTAGATATTTTAGTCTCACTGGGACTCATTATTATTCTCCATAAGCTCTCTTCTTTTCTGAAACTCCTTATTACTGTTGAGGACCTACCCTCAACACCAAGTCTCAAAACTCAATGCCATGCTTAATTCCTCACTTGCGCTTACTCAACATGTACAATCTGTTGCCAAATCTTGTCATTTTTATGCCCACATCACTAATCTCTCCACTCACTTTGTCCAAGTGATCCCCCATATCTCAAATCAGGTTCTATTCAATGAGCTCTAATAGCTCCATCATGACAAACATTAACTATAAAGTTATTTGTTTGGAGTTTAAAGCTGTTCATAACCTGGCCTCTTTTTACCTTTGTATTTATTTTACACATTAATTCCCTTAATATGCTTTATGACCCAGCAACCACTGTCTACTTAGAACCTTAAACATGACATTTAATCTTCTATATTGATACCTTTGTACTAGTTATACCAGACACCTGGAATGCTCTGACTCCTGACCTTTCCCTCTTAGTTTTCTTGACTTCTTTCAAGACTCAGATCAATTTCTACCTTCTATGGCCTTAGCCATCTCCCCACTGCTACTAATGCCTTCTCCTTTTGAAGTGCTTTCCAACTTTTCAATTTTAATTTATCTAGCTATTCACATGTTGCCACTTCATTAAAATGTAAGTTTCTTGAAGGAAGATATGTTTTGCCACACTTTCTTCTAGCATTTAACTGTCTAGAAGAAGAAGAGTTTTATTAGTCATCTCATAAGGGACCCCTAAGGCCTAAACACTGCTCCTCCTGAAATGCCCCATCTGTCTGGTCCCCAAGATAGGACCTTTCTCTCCTGATTAAGACCATTTATATTTATTGACTAACTTAACTGAATATCATTGCAAGGCAGCTAACAAACAATGTAGGAATTTGTCTTTTCTGAGCTGGTACAAACACTTTATTGTGTTGCTTTGAAAAAAAAAGTCAAAATTCATATGTGGGTAATTTGATATACACATATATCAAATTACCCACATGTGAATATAAACATATATATATATACACACACACATACACACACACACACATATATATTTCATTCAGGACTTATACCTTCTCTAAAACCAAGGAGTTTAAAATAAATTTCAAGTGGCAATGATATCCTAAAAAATTGAGAAAATCTTTTAATTCATTAACTCCAAGGGAACTAGGTTTTTTCCTTCTTTGGAAATGCTGGCATAAAGGTCACAAACTACTCTGCCTATGAGTTCAATATAAAATTTTTAAAAGCAGCTTTTCATTTTATATATCCAATTATGATTTAAAAGGATAAACATGAATAAAATAAGAAGAAAATTAAAAAAAAAACTTTACTAAAAACAACTAATATATCACAAAAATTGCCAGGTACTATATTAGTCTATATGTATTGCCCACTGCTTTTTTCAAAGAAGGAAGACAAATAAAGATAGTCTCATATCTGTTACTGAAGACCAAGTCTGGCCATTATAGTTTTCCAACATTTAGTTTCAATTTGGTTGTTGAAAAATTTTGTTTAAAGTTACACAACTATATATAGTCATATAGGCCAATATATTAAAAAAAATGAATCAGCCAGATAAAGAAAATAGTTAATAATCATTAGAGAAAAAAAAATCAGAGCTCAAAATACTTGACATTAATTTTCAGAGACTTTTATAAGAATATCTGTGTGTGTGTGTGTGTATGTGTGTCTATGTTTGTTTGTGTCATTCTTTTTTCCCTCTCTTATTTTGAAGGAATTGTAAGCATATAGTCAGGACAGATCTTCAAAAATATAAAAATGAACACTTGTGTCTTTTTTCCCCAAACCTGGTAAGAATTCAGAGATGAATGTTTGGGATTTGCAATTGGCAAATTATAAAGCAAACAGCAGAAATGTAGACTGTGTTTTTCTAGCAACTTACAAAATCTGCAGATGGTTAGCATAACCAGGATTTGGGTAACATAGTACATTCAGAATTTCCAAATCTGGCAGATTAAAGTAAAGTTAAAAATTCAGCATGTAAAAAAATCACTTTCAGGTAAAAACTAAAGACACTCACACACACACACACACACACACAAACATACACACACACAAAACAACAACAAAAAAAAAAAACAAGCAAACATCAAACTCTAAGCTTAGGAATTCCGGGACAGGAAAACAGATGGCAGCAAAGCAAACACACATCTGTAACTTTGAATACTCTAAATCTCTCATTTGGGTCTAAGTGACGTATTGAAAGTAAGCACAAATCCTGCAACTTTGTGAAAAATCAATCAATATATAAAGTGTCACAAGATTAACAAACAGCAGTTCTGAAAGGTAGTAATTGTCATAAGGACAGCAAATCAAATCCTGCCATTTGAATGTAACTGAAGCTCAGAGCTATTAATTAGACCCCCAGGCAAGTTATGTGAAAGGGCCATCCAAATTGAATTCCTGGTATGAACACAAGGAAATACTGCAAAACAAAGAGAATTGGCATAACCTTTTGTACTCTGGAATCTCTGTAGCAAATGTAACCTAATGGACAAATTCTCCCAAAACAAATAGAATTTAAATCAATTAAAAACAACTAAGAGGTCTTTTTTGAAGTGGTTTGTATGTCCATCTCATTAATGTGAAGCACAAGTGAAAAAAGAATTAAAAAAAAAAAAACCTTTGTAGAGATAACAGTAATGATATCTAAAAGCATTTTTAAAATAATAAACACATTTTAAGAATAATTTTATGTCTCTTTTCCTTTTATTTAGCTTTTAGTATTTTCTTATACAGTTCAGCATATGTTTTCCAGGTGAATATGGATGAGATCATACAAAAAGGATTTGGCAACTGGTTATATGGGAGAGGAGAATAAAGAGAGGTTAGGAAAAGGAGTCAGTGAAAAGTCAGAGGTATTTGAGGTTGAGTGACTTAACTATTGGGATACTCAATTAAAAGTTCTTGCGAAATGACAAAAGAGTTGATATGCAAAGGGTATGATTAATATAAATAATAATGTTCTTATAAATGAAACTAGAAGATAAAAGGAAGTTGCAACTAAGCTTCTCCTTGGAGAAGGAAAAAAATGTTGACATTGGTTTTATCATATGTTCAGAGATAAGAAAAATAATTTCATGGGACTTTATATGAACTTGTCTTTCAATTGTCACAAGAATTTTCCACCAAGAAGATTATGGCAGTACATACTCCTAAATCTGTTGCATAAGATAAGAATAAAGAAAAATAACACAAAGGACACAATATAATTCTCTAAACTGCATAAACACAGGCTTTGATACTTAGTGACTTCATTGTGAAAGGAGTCATAAGGAAGAACAATTTTTAAAAATTGATGAAAAAAATGATACAGGATTCCAAAATGAAAGAATTAAAAGGCATTTATAGACTACAAGAAAGCTTCAAGTTTATATATGAATGTTTTCCCAGAAAGTGAAACAGGTGGTAAATACCAAGCACATAATTTAAAATGAAATGACTATCATAAGAGGTGGGAAATAACTGGTAACCAATGTGGGAGTCATTTTTTTTACTGATCTCATAAGTTCCCATGGGTTTCATTATTTTCTATTTGGAAATGACTCCCAGATCTATGTATCAAGCCCTGGTCTCTCTCATGAGCATCACCAACTGGCTAAATGAACATTTCTAAATGAATCTCTTATGCATTTCAAATTCAATATTTCCCATATAGAGCTTCCCCCAAAACTCATCCCCTTTTCTAACCTCTCTATTTTTTTTTTTTTGGAACACTACCACTTTTCAATAACTCAATAATAGTCTTGATTCAAAATATTAGTCAGTCCTAATTCTTCTTTACCCTCAAATTTAAATAGCTAGCACGTTTTTCATAGTATCTGCATCTCTTGTCCATCCTTTTTCTCTACTCATATCTCCCTCCCCAGTTTAGGCCCTCATTAAATATCATCTATACTACTACTGAAAGATCCTGATCCTTGATTTCTCTGACTTAAAGCCTCTCTTGTCAACAAAGCTGTCAACTGGATAGCCTTAAAGCACAGGTCTGACCAAATCACCCCACTGCTCAAAAAAACTTTAGTGTCTTTATGATGATGTTAGTTAAAGTACAAATCTCTAAGTATGGAATTTCATTTTTTTTCATAATGTGGCTCCTCCTGACCTTTCCAGCATACTACATATTTGTGGTAGGAGTGGTGCCTGTTTTATTTAGGCTGGGCTGATTTCTCTTTAAGGGCATAGGGAATTCATTCTTTAGCTTATCATTGGTTTGGCATTTTTGTTGCTTGGAGCATAAAATTTAGTTTATGGGGAGTTGGTATCAGAAGTTTAGGCTTATTGCTCCTGCACTGTGAAGATGTCTTTCTCACTAAGGATGGCTATTGCTATGGAGAATGCAGAAAGAAGTCACAGGGAGTGATGTTTTTTTCTGAATTGAATCTCTTTATTATCTTAAGTAAAACTGCTTTTTATTAGATTTTATGGTTCATGAATGTCTTATTGAATTCAGATCCCAAACCTGAATCACACATAGGCTTGAGCTACATGTAATCCAGAATAACATTCCGTCCCTTTATGCATTCTATGTTCCAGGAAGACTGACCTGCTTTTGCCTTTTTTCCTATTCTTTCTATCTTTTAACAAACTATCTTCTGTGCATTATACACCCTTACTCCTGCTTTCCACTTAGATTCTCCTGCTCCTTTTAAAACTAAGATGACTCAAGAGCAAATCCTATATAAAGTCTTTACTTACTGCCTCCCCCTCTCCCCCCTGTTGTAGTAACACCTCAGATTCCTGCTGATTTCCTTTGCATTTCTTTTGTGTGCACTTAAGTGTTTTTTCCCAACAGAATAGCTTTTTAAGGACAAGAATTGTACTGTCCTGGTTTTGTTTTTAATTCCTAGAATCTTACTTAATGCTTGGCATTTACTGCTTACTAAATGCTTATTGATCGAGGGCCTCAATTTCTAGATATGCTTTCTGCATATAATCAAATCACCAACATCTTAGAAAAAAGCTCAACATTAATACCAAGTTAGATTTAAAATATTGGGTCAGTAGGAGTCACAATGGAAAGAGTGCCAAGAGTCAGGAAGACTCATCTACTCATCTTCCTGAGTTCAAATCCAGCTTTAGACACTTATTATCTATGTGACTCTGGATAGGTCACCTTATTTCTCTCAGTTTTCTGATCTATAGAATGAGGTAGAGAAAGAAATGGCTCTAGTATCTGTCAAGAAAACCTCAAATGAGGTTATGGAGATATGGGGGGGGGTGGGGGGAGAGAGAGAGAGAGAGAGACAGAGAGAGAGAGAGAGACAGAGAGAGAGACAGAGAGAGAGACAGACAGACAGACAGAGAGAGAGAGAGAGAGAATACTGAAAATGACTGAACAGCAAAAATTAAAAATTAGAATATAGAAAATACAATTAAAGGAGTTTAACCTGATCTGAATCTGTTAGCAATAAAAATGACAAATAAAAATCATTGGTATAATTATAATTTCTTAAGGGAATCTATCTAATATAAATCTATCATTACAGTAAGGAGATAAATACAAAAAAAATCTGAAGTATTAAATACACATTTATTTTCTTGCTAAATGAACTTATAGCAAGTAAAGAGAAGATCAGTTTAAAATATAAATTTGTTTTTTAAATCTTACAATAGAAGATAATAGATTATAAGCAGTATTATCAAGTACACCATGAACAAACAAAAAGTCTCATAAAACAGTGGTAGGGGAAAAAGAATCACATGGACAGAAAGTTAGCTGGCAGAACCGATTAAAACACATTGTCCCAAGATCCTGGAAAAAGTAAAAGAAGAGAAAAAACAAATGCTTCAGAATTTCTCTAACAAAACTATTTTCTCCCATCAGTAATATCGGAATCAACCTGTTTGGACTCATATCAATTTTTTAAATGGATCAACTGTAGAAATGCTACTTAAGACTTACATGAATGAACTGATGCTGAATGAAGTTAGCAGAACCAGAACTTGGAACACAGTAACAGCATATTTCAGTGATGATCAACTATGATAGAGTTAGCTCTTCTAAACAACACAGTAATCTAAGGCAATTCCAACAGACTTGGAATGGAAAATGCCATCCACATCCAGTGAGAGAACTTTGGAAACTGAATGTGGATCAAATTATACTATTTTCAGCTTTTCTGATTGTTTATTTGATTTTTCTCTCTCATGGTTTTCCCCCTTTGTTCTGATTTTTCCTAACCACCATGACTAATAAGGAAATATGTTCAAAATGATTGTACATGCATTACCTATATGGGCTTTTTTGCTGTCTTGGGGAAGGAAAAGGTAAGAGGGAGAGGGAAAATTTGGAATTCGAAATCTTATAAAAATTAATGTTGAAAACTATTTTTACACATAATTTGAAAAATAAAAAAACTAGTGAGAGAGAGAAAAAAAAAGAAGTGTCACTTAAGGAGACAAAGGGGAAGAACAGGTGGCCTAAGCTGAATACACAAAAGGAGATCTTTTGGAACTAAAACTGACAGGTTTGAAATTCTTGAGAGATTAATTCTAAAGACAACTGAAATAAAGAGCACTCAATATTTGGGAAAGAAAAAATGCATATGCTATGACTGCAGGGGAAAAATAATGAAGAAAATATCACTAGTTTATTACCTTTATATCTATTTTTTTCATATCTACAAATATGTATGGAAAGTATCTAAATTTGTACTGAAGACAACCTTGTTGAAATAATAAGAAAGGAATATGTTCTTACAAATGATGTTCCCAAGCAGTCCAGTTCCTGATAGAAATACTATTACTGAATGGTGTATAGAATACACATTTCCACAATGCTTTTTGTTTGTTGATTATAAAAATAAATCTGTTAATACAAAATGATACCTTAAAGTCTCTCTTCTGATAATTTGGTCTCATTCATATAGCAAAATCACAGAAGAGTCTTTGAAAATGCAACCACAAAACTGATTGTATTTGTCAGTTCTCTGAATATGTTTATCAAATGAAACATAAAGTGATAAAATACACTTCTTGTGTCATGGAAGATGTTCAACACAGTCCAAATTCAAAGAGAGGTATCTTAAAACAGCTTACAGTCAAATGCTCTTTAGACCTCTGAGCCATTTAAAGATACTCTTCTCTGCAGGTAACATTATGCATACTTCCAGGACTTCTAAATTCAAACTGTAGTCTAAAGAGCTTGTCCTATCAGAAAATAAAACTAAACAAAACAAGAACCTAAAAACCTAAGTGAATGAAGAAAACCTATTGTCTAGGCTGCAATATGCAATTAATTTGAAGGTCTACAGAAGTGATTTCTCAGTAGAAGTTTCCTTGATAGTAACTGTCAATGTCTAGTAAGCTGTACCCAAAATTGAATAGGAGAAAGTGAAACTAGACTGCATTTGGGAAACTGAATAATGATTTTAATAAACCCAAGTTTTTCCAAAAAAAAAAATCTGATTGTTTCAGTACCAATATTCTTATAATGTTTAATCCCTAAGGCATATAAAAGAATATGGTTGTTAAAGAATAAAATGTAGGTTACCCAAAAGGCAATGGAAAATACATAGTGGTGTAAAACTATTTTTATATTATTGCCAAGGAAGCATGGAATAATAGTAATATCAAAAATATAATCTAAAGAGAAGCATGGCAGAAATATAAACTGAACTTGTTATGTGGCGAAAGCAAAGACCTACAGCTCATAAATTTTAATGATGCTCAGATAATTTTGAAAGAAATGCATCCCCTAAAGTAAGTGTGCAAAACGCTGCAAAGGATAAATAGGTGGGGATAGACTAGATTGCATTAGATGAGAATGGATGAATGGATTGCAATTAAACTGCAAGAAGAAATACCCACATCAATAGATCACACATGCATTAAAGTATGCCATTATTTATTAATACAAGTCACAATTTATATCACACTTTAATTCAAAATACATAGATTTTAAAAATTAAAATAAGTCTTCTAGACCCCAGTTTTTGGGATAAGAACTCACTATTTAACAAAAACTGCTGGGAAAATTAGAAACTAGTATGGCAGAAACCAGGCATTTACCCACACCCAAAACTGTATACCAAGTTACCGTTGAAATGGGTTCATGATCTAGACATAAAGAGTGATATTATAAGCAAATTAGAAAAAACATAGCATAGTTTACCTCTCTAATCTGTAGAGGAGAAAGGCATTTGTGACCAAAGAAGAACTGGAGATCATTCTTGATCACAAAATAGATAATTTTGATTATATTAAATAAAAAAGTTTTTATATAAATAAAACTAATGAAGAAAAGATTAGAAGGGAAGCAATAAACTGGGAAAATATTTTTACATTCAAAGGTTCTGATGAAGGCCTCATTTCTAAAATATATAGATAATTGACTCAAATTTAAAAGAATTCAAGCCATTCTCCAATTGATAAATGGTCAAAGGATATGAACAGACAATTTTCAGATGAGATTGAAACCATTTCTAGTCATATAAAAAGGTTACATATAACAATGCATCTTTTTTTGAACTGAGAATAGTTTCATTAGAAACTGAATAAAGCATGTGGTATCTTTAGTGTCTCCATCAATTGAAACAAGAGAGCTTCGTAGACAAACTCAAATAGCTTTAAAAGTTTTCTGTTTGACTAAAAAAAAAAGCCTCTAGTTCTAAGCAAACATACCTAACACCTGCCACAATTTATCACTAAATCATTAAAGTTTAAAAGGCAGCTAAAGTGCATTGAAATTAAAGGAATGTAAAGACAACACATATAACCTACATTTAGTACTCAATAGTTGAACTATGAATGTAATTTATGAGAAATTCCTGTATTATTCAGAGGAGTTTCTTGAAGTGAGTTGAGAAGAAATATACTTAGTGTCCCCATAACAAAGCAGTATAAACAGTTCCTCTTAGGTGTGCTGTGTGTGAGTTATTTTAAGAAAAGTAAATTCAACCACCAAATCTTATTTGATCTCACTATTCAGTAGCTTTTGTTGCTCAGACAAATGCAAGTCAAAATCTACCTGTGTGGTCTCTTTTCTTAGTAACAAAGAAAATTTGTTGTTCATTGAGACATACATTACCTTTTGCATTTTATTTTGAATAAATTGACATTTAAGATATGCAAGATTTACAACATACTTTTATTTTTCCCCAAGTTCTATAGTATTTTTCCAAATACTTGCAAAGATACTTTTAAACATTCCCCTTTGCAAAACCTTGTATTCCAAAATTTTCTCCCTTTTTTCTCTATCTCCCCCTTCCCAAGACAGCAATCTAACAAACGTTAACATATGCAATTCTTCTAAAAATATTTCTATATTTATTAAGACATATTTTAACAAACCATTTGAATTTTTAATTAAAAAATTTTAAAAATGTGGTAAGGTAGTTTCATGTGACTCTGCAAGGTCTCTAAGATAAGACTTGCATTCAAGTTCTCTTTCTGATATACTGACTAGGCAACAATGAAAAAGTGATTAATTAATCTCTCAGTTCTCCGGGCTAGCCCTATAAAATGCACTTGCCAGATTTTTTGCTGTTCACAACACATGAGTACAGCTTCTTCCAGATTAAAATATAATTTGAAAATATTTAGCAACATAAATAAAAATAGGGGCAGCTAGGTGGTGCAGTGGATAGAGCACCAGCCCTGAAGTCAGGAAGACCTGAGTTCAAATGTGGTCTCAGACACTTAACATTCATTCCCTAGCTGTATGACCCTGGACAAATCACTTAACCTCAATTGCCTTAGCAAAAAAGCAAAAAACAAACAAACAAATAAACAAAAATAAATAAAAATATAACAAAATATAAATAGTTACATTTTAAAACTAATCTAAAAGCAACCCAGTGAGATCTTTATGCACAGATGCATTATTCCCATTTATATTTGAGTTTAATACCACTGTGGTAAGGCAACACTATAAGTAAATTGTGGAAAAGGTGTGGTAAGGGGGAGTTACTTTACCTGAAAGTTCCCTGTAAGAATGAAATCAACATCTAGTTCCTTTTATGTAAAATTTTTTAAATTAACATTTTGAAAAGATTCCACCCCTGAATTTATAGCATCTGAGCCAGTGAAGAAAATGTTATTTATATCATGTAAATAATAAAATTATTTTTATTTTAGTAAATATAATCAATCATTCAATAAACATTTTAAATGCCTACTATGTGCCAGGCACTGCGCTAAGTTTTTTGAGATCCTGGACCTGTAATTTTATTGGTGTAAAGAATTCTCTAATGCAGAAGCTCCTACTACCAATGCAGATTGACACTTCCATTGCAACTTATGATCTTAGAGAGTTACCTAAAGTAAAGGGAGCTTAAATGATTTGTTCTGAGTCACTATGTATCAAAATTCATATGTATCAAAAGCAGGATTTAAACTCTGGTCCTCCTGACTTTTGGAGCTATCAGTCTTTATTCTGTGAATAATTTTTATTAATTTAAAGTGACTTCTTCCTTTTTAAAAAACTATTTGCCAAATCAATTGGCTACGAATTGAAAACCTCAGTTTCTATAAATATACAATTGTTTGGTAAATACTGAATTTAATAACCGAAAGTTACTAGACTATTCAGAGTTCTTCCTAATGATTGCAAATTTTTTTTTGCAAACTTTTAACACAAGATGTGTATTTTAATTAATATTGAAGGATATGTTGGAGATTATCAGCTTAAACACCCACTCTTCCTTATTTGACAGATGAGGAAATAATTAAAGAGACTATCTTAAAGTCACTACTTACATAGCCACCTAGTTAATTGCAGAGCCAACAATAGAATTCAGTTATTTAGGATCTAAATCCCGGGGCCCTCTCCACTGCATAAAGCTGCCTCCTGATCTATGTAAATAAATGTCAACCTAAAGTATTAATTTAAGAGATATTTAAGCATACTTTAGTAAAGGATCAGCCTTCTAATATCTCTAAGCCAACTGCTGCTTGTCTCTGGACAATCAGCTTCAATTAAGAGTATCAAGATTTCCTATGTTCTGAGTCAGGATCCTTTGTTGAGCTTCTGTCCCCTAAGGGAGATGGGACCAATAGTGGTCAATGTGTACTAGGTAAAGAATGAGCTGTGCTGACTAGTTGACTTCAACCAAAGACAGTTTTCATTAGATCTTTCAGTTCAATGCTGCTAAGTATTCCTTTTCTTAAAGTTCCAGAAGCCTTAGGGCACAGATTTGAGACAAAGAACACATAGGCTCTAGGGAAAGAAAACGAAGTTTGTATAAGACCAAAGTAAGCTCCCCTCTAAGAGGGTTTATTAACTTCAAAGCATCACTTGTTAACAACTTAGTTTATGACAGGGATCTGTGTTTTACCCAAAATGATGCCAGTAAGATATGCTTTAAAAAAAGTTTGAACTGCTGAAGACAAATATATGTCTATGGCAGATTTATTCTTTCCATAAAGTTATTTAAAGTGAGGTGGAGGCATTTTATATCGTTCTAAATTCCCTATAACATTCATCTAATTCATAACCTTAAAAATGATTAACTTTAGCAGAGATTAAAAGTAATTCTTTCATCTGTCACATTATTCTCAAAATTTGGATTTACATTAAGAACACAGAAAACCTTTATTTTGATATTATGATTCGGTATATATTTTTTATTCTTTTCATTGTACTAATCAGTCAATCAATCAACAAATATTCATTGAGCCTTTACTACATGCCAGGTACCAAGTTAAAAAAAATAAAAAGGGAAACAAAGAAAAAGTAAAAACAAAATCCCTTTCCTCAAAAGCTTGCATTCTAATGAAAAAATACATGTTTATAGGCAAAATTTTGATCAAATCTAAAACTGATTTTCCTCAGACTCTACTGTTAAGTACTCTTTAGAAACAACATTAATTCTTATTGATATCTAGAGGACTAATAAGTGTATTAGGCTGATGCAATAAATATTAATTTTAATGTAGTGATGACTTCTACAACTCAGTAGATGAGTTCCAAAATTTGAATTAATTTTTTTCTGTTGGGTCTTAATGATTTCTGCTTGTGATATTTGTGTTGGTTACTAGCCTTAGAAAGCTCAAAATCACAGTCTTTTTTTTTCTTTCAGTGCATGAAGGAAATGAAATGTTACTTATGCACAACATATGTTATGCCAAGTAAGAAAATTTATCATATTTTACCTTACAAACTCTTCCAACTCGAGATAATATAGTCTTATCAGAGGTACTGCCTTCTTGAGATGATTCACGAAAGAAGAAATATATTTTATCATCATCTTGATTGTATGTGTCGGGTATGGGAAAAGTTCCAATAAATTTTGCCCCTGTAAAGAGAATGAAAAAGGAATAAAACAAGCATTTACTAAGTACCTATTATGTGTTAAGCATATTGCTAAGTGCATTATAAATACCTCATTTGAGAATAACAGACTATAACATATTAAAATATGGAAATATTTCAACATGGAAAATAACTTCTGAAATAAAAATAAATTCTAATCACCCTATTATTGGAGGTTTGTATGACCTGATCATGATTTAAAAACATTCTGAGAAGGCATTCAAAAATTCCACCACAATGACAAAGAGGTCCATGACAAAAATAGATTACCCCAGAATTCAAAGACTTATAGTGGACTGCCAACCAAAGGAGCATGGACAGATAAGTATAAGTTCCTTGCTTCTTCAAGGAACAAGTATACAAGAAAAACATTAAAAAGAAGTGAGGCTGCTGTGAATGATATTGCTTCTTAAAACCACAGGTAGAGAGTTCAGTACCAGGTGAACACCAGAAGGTAGATAAGTAGCTCTGAACAAGGCTCAGTAAGCCCTCTCACCAGAAAGGTTAGTACTCCTGAACATCCCATACACTCTCTACTGGAGGTAGCACACAACGTTACTTACAGTACTGTACAAATCACAAAACATTATGAGATCACATATAGTGAGTAATGCAGCCAGATGTTGAAATGTGCAAAGGTCTT
Organism: Myrmecobius fasciatus; assembly: GCA_023553655.1. Classification (NCBI taxonomy): domain Eukaryota; kingdom Metazoa; phylum Chordata; class Mammalia; order Dasyuromorphia; family Myrmecobiidae; genus Myrmecobius; species Myrmecobius fasciatus. The sequence continues at coordinate 22,438 of JAJPUD010004288.1, forward strand.
AAGGGATAATAAAACATTGGGATTAATTCCAGGAGTGACACAGTTACTTCAAGGGATGTCTATTAAATTTCTCTCTACATGATATCATCTATTTCTTTTATGATTAGATTACTTACATGACCTTTCTTGTGCTTATTAAAATGATTTTTAATTTATTGCCTTTCTTATGTTGACTCTTTTATTGTTTTTACCCATATGAACTTTGTGAACAAGATTCTTCTGTAGGAGAACTGGGAAAGTTTTCTAAACTATAAAATAAGTACTTGCTCTTCTTGTTAAGCATATCTTGTTATATGCAAAAGTTAACTTTAAAAGTACTTATAAAACATGACCATGGTGATGACAGAAGTAATATCCTAATACACATAAGCTACTATATCATTTCATCATATTACATAAATATCCTCAGTGTATAATTTACAGTAGTATTATCAGAAAATGATTTTTCTAGCATCACTGGATATCATAGCCCACATAGTTGTGGGCTTTCTAAAACATTTCTACAACATTTAAGTATCCTTAATGATTTACTACAATATGCCTCCTGAATAATACACATTGTAAAATTGAGACATTTTAAATCCCATGAATTTTACTCTTGACTCGAGTTGTCCTCTTTGGAATTAAAAATCATATTGTACTATTAAAATATTATTTTAAAAGTCGATTAATGTTGGTGTGATATATTTCCATAAATAAAATATTACTGATAGTAAATAAAACAAATCATCAGTTCAAGAAATGCAACATTGCTAGAAGAAAATGTTAGAAGGAGGTTCCATTTCTTTGCTACCTATTCCTTTTTTTTTTTTTTTTTTTTTTTAATGAGGCACTTGGGGTTGTTACTTGCCCATGATCACACAACTAGAAAAGTGTTTGATGCTGGATTTGAATTCAGGTCCTCCTGACTTCAGGGAAGGTGCTTTATCTACTCTGTCATTTAGCTACCCCTATTTGTTCCTATGCAATTTATAATAATCAACTTAAACTGCTTTTTCAAAGGTCAGCAATGACTTCTTGATTGTCAAATCTAAGAGTCTTTTCTTAGTTTTTATTCTCCTAGACAAGGTACCCTGGAGAGACAGAAAGAAGGCCAGTAAGTGAATCACCACTCCATCTTAGCCATCATCTCCCCTCAGATCATGATAGGGGAAGTCAGAACCTTGAACTCAAAAATCTTGGGGATAGCAGTGTCCCCTATCTCATCAGAACTGTTTCAAGAGCAGGTCCCATCGCTATCATTTGGAGGAGAAATCATTGTTGTATAGAAGCCCAGCTTCTTTATCACCACTAGCAAAAACTATTGACCAATTGTCTCCAGCAAAGATAGGTATGGGACATGCAGGGCAGCATCCCTCCACTACTGACCACCATTCCTGATTCCAGCCTAGCACTCATGATCATTATCTGCCCTCGGTACTAGCAATGGCTCCACATCAGAAGCTGATAAGATTTTACCAAGGGAAAGAGATAAAAGAAAAGGTTTTATAACCTGCTAAGAATCATAAGACTTTTCCATCTAGCTTCCAAGCACCAAGCTATTAGTGCAATGAATAGATGCTAAGCCTGAAGTCAGGAAGACCTGAAGTAAATTGTAAACCTGGGCAAAATATTTAATGTATGTTTCCCATGATTTACTTGACCATGAAATGTGAATGAAGATAGCTCCCAAGTTTGTTGTAAGAATCAATTGATATACTATTTGTAAAAAGTAATTAATACAGTTCAAGGCAAATAGTAGGTGCTAAATATTTATTGCATTCTCTTCTCCTATTAAATTTGATCTTATGTGATTCAGTTCAGTATTCTAGCACATCAAGATGTGTACCCATGTCATTATCCAGTGTGTTAGATATCCCTTCCAGGTTTGTGTCATCTGTACATATAAACTTGTCATCTATGCTTTTATATAAATAATCAAAAAGTTAAATAGCACTTTATGAATATCACATATTTTACATATCCACTGGTATTTCAAGTATTTTAAAATTTTCATTTGCTCCTATGTAAAACAAACTTCTTTATATCAGAACATATCCATTCCCGCTCTCAATTTTTTGATTTAATTCTCAAGGATAAGAATTAAAACTTTAGTTTTTTTTTAATACCCCCCTAAACTTAGAAAGGTATTTTATACTCTGAATTTAACTGAATGTAAATAATGGAATCTTTCATCATTTAGTCATTTTTAATGAATGCTTTTACATGTTGTCAGACAAATGGCTACTTTTAGGTTCCTCTACTAAGAATTTTATCAGATTTTCTATTGTATTCTTTCTACTGGAGAAGAAATTTATAAATAACAGAAAAACTCATATACAGACCTGTAGAAAAGCCTAGAACAAAACTATTTCCAAGTGCTGAAAATAAAGAGTTAAAGTTATCACCAGAAAGAAAGAAAAATAGATACCTCCCTATGTTCAATAACCATTGAGAAATCTTTATACATTTATAGTCTTTATTTTTTCCCAAATATCCTTGCTAGGTAAAAACCTATCACATCACATTTTAACATTTATTTTGTAATTATAATTTCTATGATGACAGGCATGAAACAATATTCTTAGAGAGTTTAACATGATTTAAGTATGGAAAAATACTTAAAATATCAGTAACACTGTCTTTTGTAGAGATGTGCCTGCCATTACTAAAAAAAAAAAAAAACAAATGGAAACTAAATATTTTTGGAATACTCACAATACCTAGCACTGGTCTTTTCATATAGTTGTAGTGTAACAAACTGCTCAATAAATGATATTTTTACAGGTTCATTCTTAACATTAAGAGAGAAATATATATGCATATATATACGTATACATATTTAAGTCTTGGTCTGTTGATGGCTTTGGAAACATTTGTCATTTTAGTCAATTTTGCCATTCTTTGATGAAAATAATCAATGACTCATTCAAATATACATTAGTAATCACTAAAATAGTTGAATGGAGAGTATATTTCTAAATATTTTTCACTTTTTTTAGTGAAAAATTGCATTGTCCTGGCATTTTTCCTTATGATATGGAAGATCTCTTAATAAGTGATAGAAATAAAGAAAAAAAAAGAATTAGAAATCAAGTGGATGAATTCAATGAACAAGCATTCATTAAGAGAGTATTTGAACTGACTGTTAATTAGTTATCCCCTCCCCCTATTCTAATCATGAAAAGAATAAAAGCTGTTTAAGATTACCATGGACACGGAGGTCATGACCATGATAAATAGTATTAAACAGAACATACTAAAATTTAGAACATCCAGAAGGAAAACATCTCCTGGTGAGATATTTGAAAGGGTAGATTAGTTTCACCAAAGATAATAGAACTCACATTTCTTGAAACTGGATTAACAATAGTATTAGAGGATTTCTTTTAAATAATTCTTCTAGTTACAACTATGAATTTATTGATTGAAACTTCAGCTTCTGCAACTTGCTAGATATAGATGCTAATAGAAAAGGCATTTTATAAATCCCAAAAGACAAAATAGTTAAGACATATGTAACCTTCCTACATGGCTACTAGCAATAAAAGAAAATTCTTAATATTATTTAAAAATCAGTTTTAAAATGTACTGATATTTTGAAATCTGCATTTGGGAATTTACAAGTTCATTTATAATTTTAATTACATTGTATGCTTTATTGTTTAGTGCACAAAATCATTATTCAAATACTATTCATATAAATTAAAGTTCATTAAAAGTGTCAGCTATAAATTTTTAAAAATGTACAAATAGTTTAAACACTGATATAGAAAGCAAAATAAAAACACAAAAGTGTGAGAGTGCATTTTTACCTAAGGATGTTGAAAAAAATATAGCCCCTATAAAATATATTTCCAACAGTAAACATTTATTTTCTTATTTATGCTATTGATAGTCTTTTATTTATGGAAAAAAATCATTATATCCTGATAAACAACTTGTTCAGTTGGATAATCCATCATCACAGTGTTCATTTTCAGTTCTTTTCTATATGCATTTGTTCACCTCATGATGCCTAGGTCAAAAGAATTTAATAAACTAATAAAAGATGTGAATCATTGCAATAATGAATAATTGAAAGAAACAAATTGTGAAAGTTCCAAGTTATCTTTCCCCTTCATTTTGCAAAGAATATTAAAAACTTTTCTAAATTTAAAATTTCTGTATTAATAATTTATTACCACAATCATTTCAAAGTTTAATTTCTAATTATAAAAATATATAATTACAATTATGTATAATTGTAATATTATATTGTTAACTGTACACTATAGATTAGGATTAAACTTGTCAAAAGAATCAGTAAAGGTACTCTTCTGATATATAAAAGAATATGAATTACTTGAGGAACATTTTACCATATGGATAAAAAGTTGAAAAATTGCTCATATGTTTATTATTAAATTACAAAAAAATGCAACTACTCAATTTACAAATATAAATTTTGGTAACTCATAATATTCATAACTAATTAGATAATTATTTTATTATGTGACACAAGAAAAATATAAATAAAGGTCTCAAATTCTTTGTGACTAATGGTTTTGTCCAAAGAAAAATCAAGTAAATGCTTATTAAACTCCATTGTGCTAGAAAGTCCATTATACAATGCAAGCAAGTTATTCTGGGTTAAGCAGAAAGACATGTTGTGGAAATCAATAAACCTGCTTTCAGACAAGCTCCAAGTGCCACCATTCAGAGGAGAAATCATTATGCAGAGAAGATGTAGATTTCTCATAAGTACCAGCAAGTGCTGATTAACTGCCTCCAACATATATAAAAGTACAGAAGGCATGAAAATCCTACCAGGTCAGACCACATATTCCTAATTCCAGTGTAGTTCTCATAATAGTCACCTTGGGAAGAATTTTCTAACAAAAAGGAGTCAGCCATTCCCACCAACTATTAAGTCCCACATACAGGGAAAATATGCCAACCTAACTGAAGCAAAATACCCAGAATAAGAGACAGGAGGCAGCATATGACAGGCAGATCAGTCCACCACCACAACCACTTGGACCATCATCTCTCCTCAAAGTCCGAGAGCCATGGAAATAGCAGTGTTTCCAATAATCATGCAAGTAACGGCAGTAAATGCATAGCCTGGCCTCTTTTCTAATAAGTACTATACTCACAGATACTAAAGACTCAGAAAGGAAGTTCTTGTCACAAAAGTCCTTGGTAAAATATTTGAGGACTATTTATACTGTAAAATTATTCTCTTCCAAGAGATACATCATAGTATCAAAGTTTTTCCAAAAAAGAAAAGACAATATAGTATCACAGATTGGATATAGAATCAAAAGTTCTTAGTTTAAATTCCAGCTAAACTAGTTACTACCTGTGTGACTATATAGTCTCCATAAGGGACCAACTGTTTCATTTCTCTAAGCCTCAGTTTCTTCATCTGTAAAGTGAAGAATGTTGGTCTAGATGAGCTGTAAAATGTTTTCCAACTTAAAATTAATGCTCTTGTATGAATTCCCATAAAAGTATATTCAACATGTGGTCATCTTAAACTTTGGTTGATGACTTCCAGTGTAAAGAAATCCATTATTTTCCACTGTAATACATTCTACATTTGTATCTGTAATTATTAGGAATCCCTCTCCCCCTTTTTATCAAGTCCAAATAGTATTTACTGCATTTTATACCCATTGCTTCTATTTTACCCTCTAGAGTCAAATGGAATGTAAAATCTTTTTTCAGTAAAATAGTTTTTCTAATACTTGAAGGAAATTATGTCTCCCCCAAAAATCTTTTTTTCTTTACTTTAAATATTTCTACTTTTTTTAGCCTCTCACTTTAAATATTTCTACTTTTTTTAGCCTCTCTTCATCTGGCATGATCAACAAGTTTTATTAATATCTTTCCTAAAATCTAGTACTCCAAATATACATATTCTACATGTAGTCTGACCAAAGCATAGTATAGAATGACTAATAATTTTTTGGTTCCATATAGTATGTTCAAAAAAAAAAAAGACATAATGAGACCAGACTAACTTTTTTTGGTGCCAAATTGAATAATATTAAAATTATCAATCAAAATATCTAAATTTTTGGTCATATAAACTTATCTAGCCATGGTTCCTCAACCATATATATCTGTGTCTTTGATTTCTGAACCCTCCTGTAAGACATTATCCTTATTAAAATTTAGTTTATTAGAGTCAGTCAAAATTTCTAGCCTCCAGCTTTTTGTCATCTACAAATTATGTAAGTGTATTATTCCTGCCTTTATGCAAATCACTGAAAAAACAGCACAAGTCCAACCAAAGTCCTATGACATATTCCTCTCATAACCTCCTTCCAGAATGAGAGTAAATAATCTTTCTTTTTTGGACCCAATGTTTCAACCACTTATAAAGTTATCTAACTAAATAAGGATTCAGTTATCTCTAGCCATATCTCTACTGTATGATCACCAAAAAAAATACTTTCTTAACATCTAGGTTAACTATATCTTAAATAGCTCCCAATTTACTACTCTAATAACCCTAAATAAAAATAGAAAATGAAATTAATCTGATATGATCTAAACTTTGCAGTCATGCTGATATTTCCTTATCTAGATGTGAAGTTTTAACAGGATTGAAGTCTACTTTGTCTCTATTTTTCAGACCTTATTCTTTTCATTTCTTAGAGGGGTGGAGAGAATTTGACTTTCACTAGTTCTTTAATACTTCCATGAGTTTCAAAATATCAATGCAGAGTAATGGTACAGTCATGGACCTTTGTTGTTTTAGCCATCACTCAATTATGGTATATGACAAATTTTTCAGGACTATGGCATGTGATATATCTGGGCTTGCTAATCTAGAGCTTCTAGGTTCTCTCCAACTAGCTCCCTATTTAATAGGCTTTGAATTTCCTATAAAGGTTATTGTTCAGTCTTTCCCATTCAAAGTTCAAAGAGAAATTGAAAACAAAGAGTTGAATAGATTTTTCCATCATCCAAGATCTCTTTCCTCATCCTTTCTGCAATCCTTATTGTTTTTTTTACAGTATACCTAAGATCTTATAGGGAATATAAAGCCATTGTAAAATTTTACAGAAATGTAAGATATTTTATTAATATTATCTTATGGTTATTGAGCAATGAAATGACACGATGGAAGTAGTGTTTTAGGAAGATGAATCTAGTGAATGGATATATTGCAAAGTGAAGAGAAAAGGAGTTGGTAGAAGAATATAGCAGTAGTACAGAATGAGATGATGAGAACTTAGGGGTAAAAGCATCAGTAAGAGAAAAGAAAGAATTTAGGGAATATTTTGAAGTAGGTATTGGCAAAACTTGGTGATAATTTGGAAAACTTAATGATGACTATGTTTACTGATAATAGTGGTTACTATCATTTGTGGAAATCTGTGAAAGTTGCTTTATATATTTATATTTTTTCCTTATGTGTCAAATGCTCATATATGCAAAATAAATCAAAGGACTATTGCAAGTAAACTTTTTTGATAAGCTATAAAATGCTATATAAAGACAAATTCAGCCATTTCTCACCTGAAATGATTTATGAATACCCTACCAACCTTGTCATTCAATTAAAACTATTCCTTTTAAAGTGTGGTACACAAAATTTAACTTGTAGATGTGGACTACCCTCAATTCAAATAGTAGTGTCTAGTTATAGATAAATAAATAAGTTTTAAAGTCTGAGACTGATTTTTTAGAGGTGGCTTTAATTGAAAAGCTATGAGAAAACAGATTTAAATTTTGAATATTTTAATTAAAAGAAAGATAGGTTTAGATCCCTTCCTTTTATCCTTCTAAGAAGACCCGCAGAATCGATCTATTTTATGAAAATTAGAGTTTTCTTTGGAACCTTTTTTTCCTTTTCTGCAAGTGGATAAAACATAACTAACTGAGAGTTCCTATTAGCTACATATACACCAGATATATTTTTTGAATACTTCAATAACAAATAGCTTGTTATACATGGAAATAAATCTGTCTTTTAATTACTTCAACAGATATTTGGAAAGCTACTATAAGATTTAGTTTATTTGGGTTAAGTGTTAAAACAAGTTCCTCATCTTTAAACATTTCTTGTACTGGCTAAAGATGGTCTCCCACATTGAAATTTCTAAGTGGTATGGCAAGGTCTAAACAAATAAGTGATATAACAAATTGATAATAAAATAAAGACAGACTTAAAATGAAGGAGGTTCTTATCACACAGAAACAGAAATAATAGGAAAAGAATTACATATAAACAAGATTCGAATCCAGAAAATCTCAAATAATATGATCGGTCATCACAAGCTTTGATATCTATTTTTTTGTGTATGTCAACACCACAGTATTCACAACAGAAATGTCCAGTATTTCACTGAGTTTATTTTTTGAGTCACCTAATATTTATTATTTCTTCTCCAAATGAAGTTTCTCGACATATATGAGTAGAGCTACTTATGTTTTCAAAAACAAAGGCAAAATATTCACAGTTAAAGAAAGTACTAACCATGGAGCCAGTAGTGCTCTGAAATGTCAGTTCTGATGTAATGATGATCATGAGAAGGGCCAAGGGAACGCGTAAATGCTGTGTCTTTGCTGAGGAAGTCTGAAGCTGTTCCAGCATATAGGTATTCATCTGGGAGAGATCATTAGAAAAAAAATGTCACAAAATTTAAATTAAATTGTTTTCATAGTTTCAAAGATTTATGTCATATAAGATTATAACATAACCTTTAATAAGTCTTTGTTTCTAATGTTGAATAATTCAGAAAAAGTAACTCAATTTCTTTAGGCTATCTAGTATGAGAAAAAAATCCAAATGCTTCTGAATGAATAATTCTAAATTCTTAATTGCCAAAATTTATGTCTCAGACATTATGTCTCCCCTCTATAGCAACAATGGAACATTTTGAACAGTTATGCCTTAAGGAGGCATTATTATACGTGGATTGTATAATTAACAATTTCTTAACTGATAGAATATCAATGACCAAAGCCCATCTTTACCTAACTTCTGTTGAAAAGAATCTTTCAGCACTACAATCATTCTTTAATAATTATAAACATGCCACATTCCTTGGGCCCTATTATTTCTCTCATAGCTTTGATGTACAAGAATTTTGAAAAAGGACAAGGATGCTGCCATTACTACATTCCAAACTTCATCTTGTGAAGGAGAAAACTGACAGGACAGTCCAAAGACTTTTAATGGATATTGTTACCCAGAGATATTGCTTTGGGGAAATTTCTTTTACAAGATGACAAAGTTTCCAAAGGCATCAACAGAGCAAGACTCAAAAATATGCAAATTTCTCTTTTAATTTTAAGAGTGAATTTGTAAAGAGAAAAATCATTCTTGATGTTGAATTCAGTAGGCCCAGAATGTTAGATGTTGAATGGGAAAGAATGAAGACTAGAGACCACAGAATAATGGACTTACATTTGACAGCAGCCTCAACAAGTTTCATATTATTACTAAACTATAATCCTTAATCTTTCAGATTAAAACAAGAGCAATGGCTTTATCACTGCACAAAGAATGCAGATGACATTCTTAGCTCTCCTTTAATTAATCCTCATCAAAATAAACTTTAAAATCATATGGCCTATAGGGCAATAGCCTAAATATTGTTGCTAAATTTATCTAGAAGAACATGAATTAAGTTCTAAGCAACTACAGAAACATTTTATAAGTGGAGCCAATTTAGGTATACTTCAGTGCAAACATACAACTATACATTTTTGTTAGGAATGTACTAAATTAGATGAAATAATTTTAAAGGCATATCTTTCACATACTAGACTTTTAATAAACATTTTTTGAAAAGAATCAAATTAAATAATGTGCCTAGTGCAATTTAAACCCTCCCAAAGAAATTCTGTGTGATAATACTTTGTAAACTGTGAAGTGCTATATTCTTTTTTTTTTTCCTTTTTGCTGAGGCATTTGGGGTTAAGTGACTTGCCCAGGGTCACACAGCTAGGGAATGTTAAGTGTCTGAGATCACATTTGAACTCAGGTCCTCCTGATTTCACGACTGGTGCTCTATCCACTGCGCCACCTAGCTGCCCCAAAGTGCTATATTCTTTGCAATAAAAAGGAAGTTATAATTAGAAAGAGACAAAAATTTCAATCAAACCTCTCTTAAAAATCATCTTTCTAGTCATTAAAATGACTTATGAATACCAAACTGGAGGAGAAAAATTACCACAACCTTTAATATAATATTTTACTAACCCATCTATCTGAGAATCACAAATGATTAATCTTATTTATTTTATCATTTATTTTCTGAGTTGAATGAGTAAATATGTCATATTTTTTATAACATACATATACATATATACACGGTAACACTTCAAAGTTTCACTTTCCTGCCTCTCTACTGAATATGAAAATACCCGATTGTTTCACTATTATCTTATGTTCATTCATACACATGATCAATAAGTTAAATGAAAACTGTCTAAAGTTATACACTAAAACATCACAAGGAGGCTCTTATAGCTTCTAAAATCCAGGAATCATGTTATCATTTCTTAGCTCCAGATATTATACTACATATAGCTCTTGCTATTATCACATTTTTAAGGCTAGACTATCTAAAACATCAGAAATTATTAGTTTCATAGAAGAGTATGACAAAATCAAGAAACTAGATGAGAACAGATGTATATTAAAGATAAAAATCTTTATGGAAGTATTTGAAATAGAAATCTAAAAATCTACTAATGTTACTGTATTTTAAAGTTTACTTATTTGGTTTTAATTATCTATGGTTTCAAATATTACATAATGTGTATGATTACATATGAGACAGGGGTAGAAGGAGAGAAAGAAGGACAGGTACGGAGGGAAGGAGAGGGAGAAGGAAAGGGAGGAAGACAGAAAGAAAGGAGAGAGAGGGAGGAGGGAAGGGAAGAGATAGGAGAAAAAGGGGGAGAGAGAGGAGAGAGAGAGAGCTAGGAGAGAGAGAGAGAGAGAGAGAGAATCAATATGAATCACAAATGTTTTGACATGGTAGCTAAACCTCTAGACTTAGGGTCAAGAAGACCTGGATTTAAATTCTGATTCTGATGCTTATTGCTTATTAACTGGTCAATTTAACATTTCTAACCCTTGGTTTCCTCGTTTGTTGGATGGGATGGCCCCTGAGGTCTTCTTTAGCTCTAGATCCACAATGCTATGAAAATTTAAGAAATGTGTACAGCTTTTATATTTCATGATTAAATGTATACTCCCTTTCAATAAAAGAAAAAAAAATAGATGTCTGTACATATATATTTCATCACTTATAAGTATCACTCAATGATGAAGATCTCTGAAATTCTTCTATCTCACCCCAATCTCCTACCTTTCTATTGATCTCTTCCTATTTGTCATCTTAACTGTAATGTCCAGGCCTACCAACCTTTAGTGCTCTTCCAACAAATCATTCCAACTTTTTCTTCCCCTTGTTGAAGGTATAGACAACAGTCCAAGTGTACATTGTCCTCTAAAGCAAAAATCATGTCTTGCTGAACCCAGATCCCAGACTACTTCCACTACCTACTGTCTGCATGCTTACTGTTGAATGATGCTAGAAGCTAAATTATGTTTAGCTTAGTTTAGGTAGAAGTTAAGCAACTATTTTCACTGGATCCACTATCAATTTTTGTGTTTTCTAATCTAAACTGTATCCTCACTGAAGCAAGTCAATGTTTTTAGTTTTTTTTAAAACTTCTCTAAATGAAAAGTGTATGGCAGAGTAGATAGAGAACTGGACAGGGAGTTAGGAAAACCTGGATTATACCCAGGTTATAGCTCTGACAAATCTTGGCTTTGAAAGCCTAGGTAAATTAATCTCTCAGCACTCCCAAGAAACTCTCTTAAGACTACAAATTAAAAGTAGGATGGTGATCTTCCTTGATCAAATTCTTTACAAAGAACTTCTTATACTAATAAATCACATTTCAGTTAAAAAATGCCAAAAAAATTATTCTCTAAATGATTTTCTATTACACAAAAGTTACAACTAGAGATTTCGGGAGGGGTGAGAATGTGTTATTGGAAATTCTATTGAAAATTAACATAAAGTAGTTCTGAGATATATACGTAAATCAATTGTAGAATATGATTTGATTTGTGAATATCATATATATGTATATATGGGTACATATATACATATATATATATATATGTAGGAATCATAATGGTCCACAAGAAGATAGACCTATACTTGACCTTACCTGTCATTACTGAAGCAAAAGGCTGCTGAGGATCGAAAGGACATTTCAGTCGGCCAGATTCCAAATTATGTGTATCCAGTTTAAACATGATTTCCTGTATATGGCATTAATATAAAGATAATGTCAAAACATAAACAAGATTCTAGGAAATAAGAACTACATTCTAACTCTGGCTCAAGACTGAATAAATGAAAGAAAAAGCATTTATTAAGTGTCTACTATTTGACAAGTCATGGCAAAAGGTACAGGTACTCCAAGTGGTGAGAAGTCTTCTTACCACCAGGTTTTCCCAGGTAGGTCAGTTAGATTAAAATGAAGTAAATTCCATTTCATTCCACACTGAACTTATTTCTAAATGTGTATGCCATTCAGAATGCCAGAATCAGCAGCAAGCTTGGAGATCTTCTGGACCCATTCACTCAAAAACTATTTCAGTTCCTACTATATTAAAAACAGATATCTTGCCTTAGTTTTTAAAACCTCTGGATCCAGATTTTTTTTAGCAGATTTATCTCACACTAATCTTCATGTAGCTATATTCCAACCCAATTAGTCTACTTGTAGTTCTCTGCCCCCAAGCCTTTATATGGCCTGTCTTCTGTGTCTAGGACATACTCTTTTCTCATGTCCAAATCTCTATTTTCCTTCAAAACTTAGCTGCTAGGTTTACTGATTGTATTGGTTTACCTGTATTTGAAATATCAAAAAGATATCAAATGTATTTTCTAATTATAAGTAGAAACATTATCTTTTTGCAAGGGTAGAGGATGTTAGCAAGCATTAATTAAGTTATTTCTATGTGTCAGATTTTGTGCTAAATGCTAGGGAGACAAAGCAAAAATGCTCCCTGCCCTCAAGGAGCTAATGTGCAAACAATTTGTACAAGCAAGCTATTACAGAATAAACTGGAGGTGATTTCACAGAGAAGCCATCTAATATTAAAAGAGCTGAGACAAGCATCTTTTGGAAGAGAGGACCTTAAATAAGAATTGAAGGAGGGCAGGAAATGGAAGGTTTTATATTTGATCTAGAAAGCAATAAGGAGCAGCTGGAGTTTATTAAATAGGAGAGGGAGAGGTAAAGTGAAACACTTTAGGAATATCCCTTTCATAGCTAAGTGGAGGATAGTCTGGAGTGAGGAGAGACTGGAGTCAGAGAGAACAACCAGCAGACTATTGCAATAATCTAGGCATGAGATGATAAAAGCCGGTACAAGGATGAAAGCAGTGTCAGAGGAGAAAAAGGATCATGTAGAAGAGATGTTTAAAAGGTAGAATTGAAGCAATATGACTTGACAAGTGATTGGATGAACATGAAGGGTGGGCAATAGAGTGAGGAATTGGGGATAATACCTAGGCTGAAAACATGCATGACTGGGAAGATGATAGTTTCTCAATGATAATAAGAAAGTTAAGAAGAGTGATGAGTTTTGGGAAATAGATAGAGTTCAGCTTTGAATATGTTGAATTTAAGATGTTTCTGGAGATTCTATTTAAGACATCCAATAGGCAGTTGGTGATGGAAGAATAGATGTGTATAGAAAAGTCAGGATTAGATAAATAGAAATGAGAATCATCTGCATAGAAATAATAAATGAATCCCTAAGAGCTGATGAAATCACCCAACAAAAGAACTTTAAAAAATACAAAAAAATACAAAATAGAACCTGGGGGTATAACCACAGTTAGCATAAAAGATCCAGATGAAGACTCAGTATAGAAAAAGAAAAAAAAAAGATTTAAAAGGAATGATCCACCAGATAGGAAGAGAAGGAGAAGTGATCACTATCACAAGAATTTTGGGAAGAATTTCTTCAAGAAGAGAATAACTGGCAGTGTCAAAGATTACAGAGAAGTCAGTAAAAATGAAGATTGAGAAAAGGACATTAAATTATTTGACAATTAAGAGATCATTGTTAATTTTGAAAAGATATTTGATTCCTGAATTTATTGATATAAGAAATTTCTAATGTGGAAATGTCCTTCTTGGGTAGAGATCAACAACTCCTCTGTAATGTTTAATCTTGGAGAGTTGCCTAAGGATATTTAGAATTCAATCAGTCAGGCAGTGGATAGTCAGCATGCAATATGCCAGACACTATGCTTAAAAATGAGAATTGGGGGAAGGCAAAAGTAGTATTTGCCCTTAAGGAAAAAAAACATACAATGGGAGAAATTCCATATCAATAACTAGGCGCATGAAATATATGTGTATGTATATATATACACATATATATGTACATATGTATATATCTATACTCATGTAACACACATATATATGTGTGTATGTATATATATGTGTATATATATGTATATATATATATATATATACACACACACACACACACACACAAAGTAGATGGAAAGTAATCTGAAAGTGGATGGTACTAGGAGCTAAGAGGACTAGGAAAGAAAGCTCTTTAGATCATGCTTCTTCTCAGAGCTAGTGTTCTCCCAAATTCTTAAGAAAAGGAATATCATCCAACATTTAGTAAGTGTCTATTACACAGAGTAGTCCTTTGTTTCCATAAAGAATTTTTTTTTGCAATTATTACAAGCATTCTTGGTTGTGATGTTATTTTCTTCTAGGTATCTAATCCATCCAAGTTGTGCAAACATGAAAGTTTCATGTCATCCCTGGCACTGTAGCGAACATATCCAAGGCAAGCAGTTTCTTCATGATGTTGGAAATGCATAAGGCAAAAATTCCCTGTTGGAGTATTTTCACTATTATAAAAACAGTATGCGCTTTAAAGTCAGTTGTTTTGGCTCAAACATCTATTTTTACAACAGTGGCCTCAGATAACACAACATTGGCAGCTTTTGAATACTTGGGAAGAAGCATCCTCTTAGATTCCACTTTCCAAGAAAAATAAGAAAGCAAAATCAGCACAGCCCCATGATCTTGAGTCAGTTCCATAACAAAGACAGCATGAGCTATCCAGAAAGAAGTGGGACTCACAACATGTGGAAAGGAATAAATGCTATCTGTCCAGACAGATGTTCTACATGGAATATCTACAAACTTATGTCATGAGATCTATGAATAAGTTTGATAACTTAGTAAAACATTTATTAGGTACCAACTATATGTAGGGTACTATCTTGGCCCTGGATTAAGAAATAATGGAAAAATAATTGCATTCAGTGTCTACACTTTAGCAAGGCAGGGAATGATGTGGAAAATTTACGAGTCAAGATAAGTAATCCTTAAAAAGGAATTAAAAATTCTTTTTGATGGGTTATTTCTAATTCACACTTTCATTTAATTGATATTCATTAACGTGACTTTGCAAAGGTTACTATCTTGATATAATTATTTTTCTTTTATGAAAAATAATTTTCTATAAGTTTATATTTACAGAATTGATAGAAAATATTTTTTAAAATGTTAAAAATGTAGAAATGTTATTTTAACATATATTATTAAATGTTACAAAAGGACAATAGTGAAAAAATATGTGATTATGAAGCCTACATTAAGAGAAAAAATGGCATCCCTTTCAAAAAGCAATTAAAAACTATAAACAGAGTGGAAACTGTTACCCATATGACACAAAATGACCTGAAGGAATACCTTTAGGTGGATGGTAGGATTTACAGAATACAGGTGTTGGGGTCATAGGAATCATAGATCTGGATCTGAAATAGACACTAGGGACTATTAAATGAAACCCCCTCATTTTACAGATAAGCAAATTGTGGCAGAGAGAGTTTAGGGAAAATCCTCATGGTCACAAAGGGTCTAAAGTGAGATCTGAATTTAGGTTTTACTGATTCCAAGTCCAGTATTTTATACATTCCAAAAAATGTCCTTCCATTTCATGGTTAAAGTAACTGATTCCCAGAGAGGGTAAAGTGATGCTTCCAAAGGTATATGTGTAAGAAAACATAGAACCAGGATTAAAAGTTAACTCTGATTAGAAATTTCTGATCTGAAATCTAGGCCTTTTTCAGTTGCCCCAATCTATCTCTTTAGCAAATAAAGACCAAATTTTTTTTTCATATTAAAATTTATTTATTTTTAATACACATTGCTTTATGAATCATGTTGGGGTAGAAAAATCAGAACAAAAGGGAGAGAAAAAAACAGAAAAAAGAAGTGAACATAGCATGTGTTGATTTACATTCAATCTCCATAGTTCTTTTTCTGAATGCAGATGGGCATTTTCTGTCCAAAGTTTATTGAGATTTCATTGGATCACTAAACCACTGAGAAGAACTAAGTCTTTCATAGTTGATCATCGCACATTCCTGTTGCTTTTTCTGTTTTTTCCTCTCCCATGATTTTTCCCTTTTGTTCTGATTTTTCTCTCCAAACATGATTCATAAAGCAATGTGAATGTAAATAAATCAAGTCTTTCATAGTTGATCATTGCACATTCTTGCTGTTATTGTGTACAATGTATTCCTGATTCTGCTTGTTTCACTCAGCATCAGTTCATGTAAATTTTTCCAGGACTTTCTGAAATCAGCTTGTTCATCGTTTTTAATATAACAATAATATTACATTATCTTCATATACCATAACTTATTTAGCCATTCCCCAATTGATGGGCATCTAACCACTTTCCAATTCTTTGCTACCACAAAAAGAGCTGCTACAAACATTTTTACACATGTGAGTCCGTTTTCCTCCTTTATGATTTCCTTGGGATACAGACTCAGTAGTGGCTTTGTAGAGTCAAAAGATATGCACAGTTTTATAACCCTTTGAGCATAGTTCCAAATTGCTTTCCAGAATGGTTGGATCATTTTACAACTCCAACATCAATGCATTAATGTCCCAGTTTTCCCAGATCCCTTCCAACATTTTCATTGTCTTTTCCTGTCATCTTAGCCAATCTAAGAAATGTGATGTAGTACCTCAAAGTTGTTTTAATTTGTATTTCTCTAATCAATAGTGGTTTAGAGCATTTTTTTCATACAACTATAGATGGTTTTAATTTCATCATCTAAAAATTGTTCATATCTTTTGGCCATTTATCAATTGGGGAATGACTTGTATTCTTACAAATTAGACACAGTTCTTTATATATATTAAAAATGAGACGTTTTTTAGAAACACTGGCTGTAAATGTTTTCCCCATATTTGTACTTCCCTTGTTTTTATCAGTCCCAATCTTAAAGGCTTCTACATGCTAGCATTAATACTTGAGGCCTAAAATCTGTATTACATTTCCAGCTCTGATACTGATTATCAGTGTCAATTTGGGCAAGTCACTGAAACTACTACAAACCCCATTTCTTTATTTCAACTAGCAAATATATTGAAATATTCTTTGGGAGAATGAGGAGCAGTGAGGTGGTATAATTGATAGAGCACTGAGCCTGGAAGAAGAAAGACCTGAGTTAAATTTGACTTCATTAACTGAATGATCCTAGGCAAGTCACTTAGTCCTTATCTTCCTCAGTTCCTTATCTGTAAAATGGATTTTGGAGAAGAAAATGACAAATTGCTCTAGTATCTTTACTGATAAAGAAACATATGTAGATTTGGATACAACTGAATAACTGAAGAAGAAATGGGAGGATGCAAAGATGAGTTGTTATCTATAGAAATAAAAAGTATTCCCACATCAAGGATATCACATATCTATTGATGAATTTAAATAAAAAATGGTAGGTAGAAGTAGCAAGACTAGCAAAAACTAAGAAAATTAGGAGAAAGGTTAGGACACAGGCCAGGAACACGTTTTACAGGAGAGACCTTTTCATAGTGGCAGCAAAAGAGAAAATGGGACAAACTCCTTTATTCTGGAGAAAGACAATGTATAAAATGTGGTAAGAGAAAGGAGAGGTACCAGAGCTGAGACTATATTACCTAAAATTACAACAGAAGTGCTATTTCCATGCAGCACTGTGGAACATATCACAAGGACGGTATTTCTATCACACTTAAAACAGTATTCAATTGGTTGATTATGAGACATTCTTCCCCACTTCCATAGGAAAATGTTTCTGATTTTATAATAAAGAGAAAAACTCTTTTTTTATTTTAAAAAGGCAGCTATGTGACACAATAGGTATAATTATGAACTTGGAATCAGGAATACCTGAGTTCAAATACTGTTTTAGACACTTAGTTGCACAACATTGGGCAAGACATTTAACAAATGGGAATAATAATACCACCTACCTCATAGAGTTGTGAGGATCAAAAGAAATAGCACATGTAAAGTACTTTGTAAAGCTTAAAGATTTATGTAAATGCTAGCTATTATTATTATTATTAAAATGATTTTATAAACAACTTTGTTATACTAAAATTTTAGTTGTACCTATATTCCCTTTCAGGAAAATTATTCTCTTATGCCTGTGTTTAAAATACTTAGCTAAAAATGAAAAAGTAGTAACATTAGTATACTTAAATACTTTATTTTAGGAATTCATTAATAGTGATCAGATACAATATGTGTATTTTATACAAAGTTCTGGGGATAACTTCTCATAAAAGTGTTTGAGTCTTCTACCAAAATTGTCAAAAGAGTACCAAAATCCTCTGAGAACTCAATACTCCAAGGACTCATTAATGCTTGTTCACTCATAATTCTCTTATTCAGAAAACGTGTAGTTTTGACTGCCTTAGGGTTTTTTGACAGTCCCAAACTTAAGTAATTAGCTCCACCTAAATTTCCTTTCAGCAGTTCTGATTTTAGGAGCCACAGAAGAATATTTGCCTTTCTCAGCAGATTGTAAGCATTTGGCCTTTGGCCCCCGGCCTCAAAACACACCTAACCTGTGGAGCTATGCAATATAATTACACATTCTGCTATGAATTACTGCTTAGGTATTACACTTCATCAAAGTGAGCCAAGAGAACTTAATGGCAGCAGCACAGAAGGATGGATTCAATAGCTCTTTTTTCCCACCAGTTTTCTTTTAGGGTTTAATGGAGTAAATTATCCATGTTGGTTTTCTTCAGACACTTGAATATGGGCTATTTAACTCTACTGATTCGGGCATGGTATTATGGGAATAAAGACAATAGATTGGGTCTCTTTATGCATCAGTTACTTTTTCACATGCAAAAAGCACCTCCACTAATAATTATAAAACATATTGGACTAGGTGATTATGTGGGTTCTAGTAACTCATACTCCACTAAAAAACAAAACAAAACAAAATAAAATTGTGTCCCTCTTTCTTCTCTGTAATATGAAGGAGCTGAACTTGATAACTTCTAAGGTGGATGATTCCTGTCTACAATTCTAAAATGGCATTATTTATAAATCATTGATGGAATAAATCATATTTCATGATTTTGTGATCTTGCTAATATCACTGTAGTTCCTAAGAGCCAGGTGAAAATATAATGCTTCAATTGTAAAGGATTACTATCATAATTACTGAAAAACAACTCAAGGTACACCTACTATGATGTTAACTTAATAACATGATATTAGAATCATATAACTTCCAAAATGAAAGAGAACTTTGAGATAATTTTGTCCATTTATTTTGTTTTACAGATGTTCTAATTGAAGTCCAGAGAAGGTTGTGTCACATGACCAAGGTGACAAGGGCAAGTTAATGGAAGCACCAAGTTAAGTACTGAGTCAATACTTCATTACTTTCTACTATATGTACATATTATGTCCTCATAAATATTGATGTTTAAATATCTAAGAGTGCATCTAGGTAGTACAGTGGATAGAGTTGAAAATGGAATCAAAAAGACTCAACTTTCCAAGTTCAAATCGGACCTTAGATATTTACTAGCTATGCGATCCTGTACAAATCACTTAAACCTGTTTTCCTCAGTTTCTACAGCTGTAAAATGAGGTGAAAAAGGAAATAGCAAACTACAATCTCTGCTAAAAAAAATACCCAAATGGGGTGACAGAGTCAGACATGAATCAACAACAACAAAAAAGAAGATCTAAGAACATTACATTTCATATGGTATAAGATGTTAATCAAGGGCCAAAATAGAAGTAACTCATTTTAAGATCTACGCACAAGACTACGTTAGAGTCAGGAAGGGGGCAGAAAGAAATGATGGATGACAGAAAATCATGTATTATTAATTTTGGTTCATAAAATATAATATAGAATATAGAAAAAATTCAAAAATAGAATATGAAAAATAGAAATTCTCATCAAGCATATATAAAAGGCAAGAATACATATTTTTATATATTTTATATACTATACAGCTATTTTTTTGATATAAATTACAACTTGTTCCATACCACAGAAAAGCTTAGGAATTTTTTAAATAACAAAATTATGAACTTCATTGAGCTCAATCACATACCTCTTTGTGGGTTCCAAGATCAATGTATCCACATATTGGGTGAAAGGCTCCAGTCCCACATACATAAACATGAGTTCTGTTGTAAGACTGAAGCACTCGGATGAAATTTGCACATTCTATCTATTGGGCATAAAAAAGAAAAGAATTAACACAAAAACATATTATGAGAAATGTCCTTCACACCCACTGTTCCCAAGATACTTTAAAAAAATAAATCTATTTGTAATCTAATAAATGTTATGAAATGTCAATAAATATTTATGTTTAATAGTATCTGCAATCATTATGTCATATATAAATTCACAAAAGGCATAAACTATTGAGTGTTAACATAGGAAACAAGTATGTAAACAATTATTTATGAGATAATTGAAAGAATGTGATAGATTTTTTAAAAAAGAAATTGATAGATTAACACAAAATTGTTCACAATAAAATCCCACTTAAGGGAGGCCTTTATGATCCTATAATGATAGCAAAATAGCTTCTTTCAAATAACATGATGGTACATTGCCAATGTAAATGGCCAAAAGCAAAACAAAGAAAAAAAATACATAATTTTGAACATCTAAGTGAGCCAGACAGTCTTTAGGGAGGTGGAAAGCATCAGAATTCAGAGTGAGAAGACAGGTCTGAGGCAGAGATGCAACTAAAATCCAAGACTTCCTAACTTTAAAGCTAGGATTCTAAGCACTATACAATGCTGCTTTTGTTAATTCTCTTAGTAAAGTTTTTTCCTCATATGGAAATGTATTTTTAATTTTATAATCCAAGCCAAAGAGGAAACAAGATTAGTTTTGAAATGTAAGGAAATTATACACTCGGGTTGTGACTTTGGAACTTTCTGATTTTATGCAAATGTTTGAATTTTATATCATAGAATTCTAATCTCTAGGAGGGTAGAGTTACCTATATTTGCTTTCAAGAAAGTGCCTTTCACAATACCTGGCTTAATAAATGTCGTTGATTGATTTAAGAAATCCCTGAAGAGGAAGACAATCCAGACTGGATTCAGCCTACACTTCCAACATTTTCTCCCACTATTTCATAACATGAACCTTCTTCTCTATCCAGTCTAGAATACTGACTTGTTTTCTATACTAGTAGTCCTTTGGGTGGTCCAGAAATCCTTGGCACTCTTACAGTACAGCTCTGCAAGGTCAAAACTATTTTCATTATAATACTGTGGCATTTTCATTTCTAATATAGTACATGCTGGTACTGCATTAACCCAAAAAAACAAAAACTTGGTGAAAGATGGGGGTCCTCATTAATTTTTGTGTGTAAAAGAGGTCCTCAGACCAAAAAGTTTAAGAACTGTTATGCTAAAAAAATAAAAAAATAAAAAAAAAACAACAGTGCCTAAGGTTCCCTCTGCCCCTTTGCTCATGTTGTTGTACTTTGAAAAATATCTTGCTCTTGCCCTTTCTTTAACACAATATTACTTGTCTCCTGAGACCCCCACTTTGAATCCCAACTCTTCTGAAATCCTTCCTGACCACTAACTGACTTCACTCTCTCTCTAAGATTTACTGACTCTATTTATTCATGTATTTTAATATTACAAAGGCTCTTAAAAGGCAGAAGAGATCTCCAAGTTTTTTGAGACTAACCTCCATATTTTACTTAAGGAGATTTTAAGCAACTCACACCAAGTCACACATATAGGAGGCAATGAAAACAATAAAAAAAAAAAAGAAACTAATCTTAAAATTAAAAATCTTAAGTTTGATTCCCATATTAGAGAATATTGCTTGATTTGAATCTCATTTCAAATTCTTAGCAGCTTTGTGGTACTGTGCAAATTATTTATCTTTTCTCAGACTGAGTTTCCTTATCTGTAAAACTGGGTTAATTAGAGAACCTATTCCAGAAGATTGTTGTAAGAATAAAGTGAGATAATATTTATAATCCCAAATGGGGTTACAGGAGAATCAGGTATAACTGGAAAACAACTTCACAACAATTATTGGGAGAGACAGCATTGATCAGTGGTTAAAGCTTGATGTTCACTACCTGTGTGACCTTGTACAAGTTAGCCTCCCTAGACCTCAGTTTCCTCATCTCTAAAAAGAGCTAGTTGGATTAGATGGTCTCTGAAATCACTTCTAGTTAGAGAGTTTTGACCCTCAGGATTTAGGCTAGATCATAACCTTTAAAAACTTATTATTTAATCATTTTCATGTATATTTATTTCCCAAACTAGACCTTAAAATCTTTGACAATTTACTCTTCCTTGTATTCCCAATGGTGCTTTACATCATATGACCATTAGTAATAAATATTTGTTGACTGAAAGAAGAAATGAACTATAAGATTTGACCATCTCTGTCTTAAACCAAGTTTCCAAACTTCTAAACATCTGGAAAATCTAATTAAATTGTTGAAGATTTTTGTTCAGTCTGTATTGTTTCTATCCCATTATCTCTATATATGTTTCTTTACATACTCATTATCTTAACAATTCATCCTTTTCTAATTTTCCTATTCCCAAGAACTGATTCATCTTTGCCCTTCAGAATATCCTTTTTATGAATCATATTTTTTTCTTTTTATTGGTTAAAAGCAACAGCTTGTCTTCCAAGACTTTGGGGTCTGCTGGGTCTCTTATTTTCCAAAGTGACTGACCATAAGTGACTGGTCAGTAGTACAATGTTTCTCAATGTCCTTTCTGTCTGTAATTTCTTAAAGACACTATTGCCTATAAATGAATACCTCTTTTTAAGTCCATCTTGATCCTAACCTTGTTTCTGACCCATTTGCAACTTCTAGGCTTTATGTTTTAACTTAATTAATTCCTCCTTTGGTTTGGTCTTTGATTTTTATCTTCCATTATTTTCCCTTACCAATATCATGAAGATTTTGAAGATGCTAAGCAATGAGATCTATACACAACAGCAAAGATAAAATTTTGATTAAAAAATCTACTAGTGTTTCAAGCACTTGCTTCTTTATAAATATAACTACTCAATCACCTGGACACAAATTAATCCATGGCAGCTGACTTCAACATTTTTTGAGTCTGAACTTTATCAAATGAATGCGATAATTAGGGAATAATTATAGCTAAAATAAGAGAGAGAAGTACAATTTGGGGAAAAATAAATTGTATTGATCAAGAAATTGATAGTAATATTTTTGTTGGATCCTAAATTTAGGGCTGAAAGAGACTTTAGAGATCATGTAGTCAAAAGATTTCATTTTCTAAATGAAGCCCACACAGGAGATGTGACTAGCATACTTAGAGTTCAGAAGACTGGGAGACAAGGAAGTTTTAACAGTGAAAAGAAAAAGAGAGAGAGGGTCATATAGAGTTGGAAATGACTGAACAACAAAGGAAATTTCTGAATGTAAATGCAGATTAGTACCCAAATTTCTGAATGTGAATACAGATTAGCACCTATAACCTAGTCACAGAACAAGCATTTTGTAGGTGCTTACTATGTGTTAGACACTGTGCTACAGTTCTGGATTATAAAGATAAAACATGACCCTTGCCCTCAAGGTGCTTATATTCTAAAGGTTGAGAAAACACACAAAATTTTGTACATGCAAGATGTATACATACAGTGTAAATGAAAGTTAATCTCAGTGAGGTTACACTAAAGGTGAGGATGAGAAAGACTCCCTGAAGAAAATGGAACTTGAGGTTTAGTTTTGATGAAAGCCAGGGAAACCAAAAGATGAAGGTGAGAAGGAAAAGCATTGTAGGAATTAGGGAAAGCCTGAAAAAAGACATGAATTTGATGGATGGAGTGTTCTATTTGATGCAAGAAGACTGGCATCTTTGGTTCAAAATGTACGTGAAAGAAAACAAAGTATAAGGAATGTAGAAAAGTGGGAAAATTCCAGATTGTGGAGAACTTTTAAAACAAAAGAGAAGATTTCCTTTTGATTAAACATGAGTTTAAGAATAAAAGGGAGCCCCCAGATTTTAATGAGCATGTGGGGATGAGGAATGGTGAAGAGAGCAGATGGCATGTTTAGAACTGTGCTTTAGGAAAATCACTGACAACTGAGTGAAAACAGATTGTTGTAGGGAAAAACTTGAGTAAGGAAGGACAACTAGCAGGCTCTGGTAATAATCCAGATCTGTGAGGTGATTAGGACCAACACCAGAGTGGTGGCTGTAGGAAAAGAGAAAAAGGGATACATATGAGATGTGAAAGTAGAAAAGATAAGAATCAGGGATAGCAGATCAGACATGTTGATGAATGTGAGTTAATCAAAGATAAGATTGAGTTTGCAGTTCTGTATGAATGGATGGCCCAAACAAAATGTTTCAGTTGGAGGTCCTTCCAAATGTACAAATTCATAAGATCCATGATTTTATTAATATAGGTTTTTGCTATCCTTCCATAGCTTAGTACCTAAAGTTTCAAGAATTGCTTTGGTGAAAACAATTCATCCCTTTTTGCATAGCCTTCTTGTGAGAAGCTTTTCCAAATTTTGTTAGCCTCAGATGAACAGAAGGACGTTATATTTCATTACCTGCCTTCAAGTCCCCTTTGACCTTAGTTTCTTATCTGTAAAAATAAGCTGGAGAAGGAAATAGCAAATCATCCCACTATCTTCTCCAAGAAAACTCATAATCATTAAGATAATAATAGATACTACTTCAGAGCATTGCTGTGAAGATCAAATGATATAATAAATATAAAGCACTTTGTAAACCTTTCAGTGATACATAAATTTTGGCTTTTATTATTATCTAGAAAATGACAATAATACTTTATCTCTTTAAAGGCCAGCTGGACATTGAACCAGATAATCTCCTTTAGGCTAAGGAGCTTTAGTTTTTTAGCTTTAGGTTAAGCTCTGAATGTAAGAGCTATGATTTTCTTATTTTGATATTTAGGAATTTGTTTCATAACACGTTTTTATTTATTATTTCATTAAATTTCAACCCAGTTTAGATATTCACAAAATGCTTATCTTTAGTGATGAAATTAACTAATTTAGATCCTGGTGGGTGGTACATGGACTTGGACTGACTTAGTCTAGTCTCAGACATCTCCTATCTATGTGATCTTGAGCAAATCTCTTAATCTCAGTTCCATTGTACATAAAATGAGAAAGTTGAATTAATGACCTTTCAAGTTTCTTCCAATTTAAATCTATGATTCTATGAGTTATGATCCTACAATAAGGACAACAAATAATTTCAAGGAACATCATTTGTGCTATTTATAAATACTATTGTCATAATTTCCAGCAATTATTTTAGAATAATATTTTATTTAGAAGCAACTTATAAACAACCTTTGACAAGCTGACTAATTTCTCATCAATGCCCAGTCTAATAAAGAAAAAAGAAATCATACTCACATGAGGATCTTTTCCAGCTAATTTACATAATTCCACCCTTTCCTTTGTTGCAGGCCAGTAAATCTGTAAAATATTTAAAGATATGTTAAAAGCAGAAATTCTAAAATATTAATCTATTTGGTTTGTGTAAATGCACAACTGAATGCTAATATTACATCTGAACTGGGTTTTAATTTTGCCATCATACTTAGTAATATTTCTAGAAGCAACCTAGTTCTACCATATGTCTATTTATTCACTCTTTAAATTCCTCTAATAATATTTAATGATTAGCAAATATTTAGAATGTTGTATGTTACTTTAGGACAAAAGAAAGGTCTTATAATTTGATATATTACTGGTGCAGAAGAGGAAAGAGTATCCTGCATCAGTTTTTTTTCAAAGTTTACAGAGAAGGAGAACATAATGAGTTAGCAATATACACACCTCTCAAAGATACATAAACAAATGCAAAAAAATACTAAAAAAGGACAAAAAAGTTCACATGCAAAGGAAAATAATTGCTTAAGTCAATGGACTAATACATAGATATTTAAAAAATATTACAGGCAAAGATGCTAAGCTTTTAATGAATTCATAGTCTGTTTTTACTTAGGTTTCATAGTCTTGAGATTATCCAAAAGTTTTTCATTTTGTTAGTGTTCAGGAATTTTTAAAAAATTAGATACTCTCAATAAAATTATTTCATTAGGTTTAAAAGAGTGATCACTGTTGGGATATAAGCAAAAAGAAACTGGAAAAAAAAGTTTTGGGGTGTATAGTTACATGTCTATATTATATGAGAATTTTGGACTTATTTTTAATCTAAATCTATCAGCAAAATTACCAACAAATAAATCTCAGATAGTCCATTTGCTTCATTAGGTTTCCAAAGGAATGATCACCACTGGCATATAAGCAAGAAGAAATCAGAAAAAGAAAACTTTATGTTATATGTCTGTACCCTCTATCTTAGTTTCTAACTAATTTTTGATCTAAATCTCTCAGCAGAATTAACAGAAAACAATTCTCTCCATGAGAAAAAAGAAATAATGTCCAGAGGAAATATCTTAAAGGAAAATTTAAAAGCCTGAAGCTAAAAATGATTTAAATCTCATCTTAGTTTATGTCATCCCTGTAGTGGGATTTTAGCTTTTTAAAGATTCACAATCAAAAAAATTATGAAAAGTTCTATAGAACTCAAGGTTATTCCCTATATCAGATAAATGGCATGGAATCATTTTCCAAAGAAAATTTTAGTTGAATTAAAGGTACTAATTTATACTACATTTTTGTAACCTACTAGGTTACAATCATAGCCATTGAGGTTGAATCAGCAACAAGCTCAAGAGATGAGCTAATCTCAAAAAGGGTATGTATAAACACTCAAAAATGATCATATTAATCCAGATCTTGCCTAATCATTGCATCTGGCAGTATTAGGTTGATAATATTCCAGAAAAAATGACCTTCTTCCACCTTATCTCTATATACTTTCCCCAATTTTTCCTGCTGGTTTTGGTTGGTATATTCACTGGACAGTTTTTTTTAATCCTTTTTAATATTATTTTACATTTAAAGAACATCACTTTCTCCCATGAAATCAAATTGTTTCATATATCTCTTTCATTCCAATCTATTCACTAAAGACAAGTATTAATTCCACTAGATAGATTGAAAAATAATTGAAACTAAATATATAAACATTTCACTGGTTTTACTTCTAAGACTATCCAATTAATTCGACTAAATCCAACATTTTAGGTTCTGGGTTTGGTCCTAATCTAAAACAGAGAAAGCAATCACATTTCAGAAACCGAGTCAGATTGCTTCAGTAATCTTTGTTTTTATTTTCTGTGATGAATTTCTTCTTCTTTTTTTTTAATAGTACAAAAAATGTCCATGTTAAGGATGGGTTGGGAATAGGCAATATCTAAAATGAACACACAGCTTACACAAACAGTTAAAAGTTAAAGATTAAGTGAAAACTGATCTTACTGTCTTGAATAATTGGCAAATATTAAGTATAACTTAGTACGATAGAAAATGTCTTCCCAGAGAAGACAACAACGATAATGAAATTAATCTTTCTGTAAGGAACATTTTTTTTAATTAAGAAAAAGCTAAAATACCTATAGAAATCATTAAGCTTCTTAAAATATTTTCTAAGTCTAATATCAAATTTCAAGTATGGCATAAAAGTGGCTACATAATCTTAGGCCTTTTTACTTTTAAATCTATAATCCCCAAATCCTAAATTTATACAAGGAGTTCTCCAGGAAGTTGTATAATAACAAAATCAGGGCCTATATTAGCTTCTCCCCTCATTAGCCATCACATTAGTAATTAATATAGTTCACAACTTACCTCTAATTTTTCCCTGGTAATTTCTTCAAAAAATAAAAAAAAGAGGATTCATACAAAAATATACAAATATTTAATAACTGGTTAAAAATAAGTTTTGTGAATTTTAGTTTTAAAGTCCTGTGATAAATCACTCACTTGTAGTAGTGGCAGAAACTTCCCCTAACCCTAATCATTTAAAAATACTTATAAAGTAGATGCCCATTAATTGGAGAATGGCTGAATAACTTGTGGTATATGAAGGTTCACTTTTTTTTCTTTCTTTCTTTCTTTTTTTTTTTTTTTCAATCTCTACCATTGTTTTTCCTTTTGCTCTGATTTTTTGGTCCCAACACGATTCATAAAGAAATGTGTACTAAAATAAATAAATAAACAAAACAACCAAATAAATAACCACACTAAATAAATAAATAAATAAATAAAACACTCATGAAATTCCAAAAGTTTTTAAAAAGAAACTATCCAGTGGTCAAAATAAAACAGTGATGAAGGCAGTAATGCAATAAATTAACAGAATGAATGTTTAAAATAACCAAAGAGCTAATTGTACAACCCATTGAACACTTTTTCTCCTCCTGCTATATATTATTTACCCTATTTTTCAGAATGTTTCATCTTTGGTCAGATTTGATCAATTTAGTATCAGGTTCTATATTGTCAAGACTTAGGAAAATACATGGTTGGAATGAAAGACCTCTTTCCCTCTTCCCTCTAACTATGAGTTCCATGGGGTTAGGGCTATGTCTTACTTAATATTTGTATCCCCTCAAATGCCTAGCATAATTTTCTTTTTTTTTAATTAAAGCTTTTTATTTATAATACATATGCATGGGTAATTTTTCAATACTGACCCTTGGAAAGCTTTCTCTTCCAAATTTTTCCCTCCTTCCCTTCACCCCCTTTCCTAAATGGCAGGTAGTTCAATACATGTTAAATATGTTAAAATATATAATAAATCCAATATATGTATACAATCCATACACATCTTTCTGCACAAGAAAAATAGGATCTAGAAAGAAAAAAACAAAAACAAAAACCTGAGAAAGAAAACAAAATGCAGGCAAAAATCAACAGAAAGCATGTAAATGCTGTATTGTAGTCCACACTCAGTTCCCACAGGCCTCTCCCTGGGTGTATATGGCTTTCTTCATCACTGAACAATTGAAACTAGTTTGAATCATCTCATTGTTGAAGAGAACCATGTCCATCAGAATTGATCATTATATAGTCTTGTTGCTGCCATGTATAATGATCTCCTGGTTCTGTTCACTTCATTTAGCATCAGTTCATATAGGTCTCTCCAGGCCTCTGTGAAATCATTCTGCTGGTCATTTCTTGCAGAACAATAATATTCCATGACATTCATATACCATAATTTATTCAGCCATTCTCCAATTGATGGGCATCCATTCAGTTTCCAGTTTCTAGCCACTACATAAAGGGCTGCCACAAACATTCTTGCACATGTGGGTCCCTTTCCCTCCTCTAAGATCTCTTTGGGATATAAGACCAATAGAAACACTGCTGGGTCAAAGGGTATGCACAGTTTGATAACTTTTTGAGCATAGTTCCAAATTGCTCTCAAGAATGGTTGGATCTGTTCACAATTCCACCAACAATGTATCAGTGTCCTAGTTTTCCTATAGTTTTCATTATACAGACACATAGCAAATACTTATGGAAACCTAAGTTATCCATAAAAATTAAATATTTTTTCAGAAAAATTTTCCTAACTTTTCATTCTGGTAAGTAATATTACTTCTATAAATTATCACTATTTTTGTTTATTTTAAATGATGCAAAAATGACTTGGACATTTAAGATAAGGATTCTCTAAAATTACATAATTTACTTTACTTGACAATATTAACAAGTATAAAAACTGACTTAAAACTCAAATCATAGGAGATAATTATCTTTTTAGGGTGAAAAATATTTTCTTTTTTTATAAGTTGTCATGGGTAAGGAATTTATTACCAAGTGACCAGCATATATTGATCCTCAATCCTTTCAGTAATAAGCCAGGCTACTCCTCAGAGCTGGTTAGGTTCTTTTCTGGCTAGCTAATGGAATCTTGTAGGCCTTTTGTTCTGTTGGCACAGCCTTTAACACCCTAGAATCACCACAACGAAGCATCAGGGTAGTATTTTGTGGAGGAAGGAGGAAAAATGATTGCACTAGGGCCAAAAATGAAAAGAAAGACATTATTGATACAATGATATGTGGCCATCTGTCACTCAGTTGTTAGCATGTGATTCCTGTTTTTTCCACCCCTTTGTGATAAGCAAGGCAGTTAAGGAAATAGAATCCACTTAGGTCAGCTTAGAGAAGAAAACAAAATATGTCTACACTTTCATAATGACTTTCCCTTTCCATAAGGAAAGCATTGCATGTATTTTGTGTTTGTGTGTGTGTGTGAGAGAGAGAGAGAAAGAGAGAGACAGACAGACAGACAGACAGAGAGAGAGACAGAGAGAAAAAGATAGAGATCAGAGAAAGAACAGAGACAGAAACAGACATAAAGATATGAAACTAAAATATCAGCCATGGAAAAGGGACTAATTATCTTATCCTGTGTATTTAGTGATCATGACATCACAGCTGTATGATATAGGAGAATGAGATCTGATTCTGCAGTTAGAGGACTTAGGTTCAATTCTACCTCTGATGTTTATTATCTATGCTAGCATGGACAAATTACTTAATCTTGACCACAATTTCCTCAACTACAAAATGAGAATAAGATTAGATGAATACTGAGGATACTTCTAGATATTCCTTTATGACACTATGAATAGTATGTTGCCATTATCATTTTTAAAAATTACTTAATATTCTGATGATCAGTTTTACATTAAAAATGTTGTGTTTAAAAAGAATTTTTAAATTTTAAAAGCTGTTTAAAGAAATCAATCCCATTTTTTAAAAATAAGAAAACATTAAATAGTAATTTTTTTCTTTTGATTATATGCCAAGACTTCTTATGCAAAATATAACAGAAAAATAAAAATAATTACTTTTATCCAAATATTTCATATAAATTTCTTAGAAACTGTAACTTCATAAGTAAATTCATGTTGTGATAGTTATGTTTATTTTGTATTTCCATGTCTATGCTCCATACTAACTTGACTGTCCCATTGTACTTTAAGTGGAAAAAGCAGATATCAAAGGCAAAATGTTAATGATTTTTCAAAAAGTTATTAGTTTAATTTTTAATGTCACATAACTTCTATTATAGTTATCATTTAGTAAAGAAAAAAATTTCCCAAATTTAATTATTTACGGTTATTCTATTTAGGGAAACTTTCAAATAAAGATAAGACCATAAAAATCAAGCCAAAGAAACTAATTATATCTACAATTTGTTCCATTCCTGAAGAAGTAACCTAATCGCACCCAGTTAACAAGTGCGAGGTCAATAGAATCCCCTTTGGCCTAATTTGGAGATGCCAAATCTTGACTTTTCTCTTGTATTATGTGGCTTATAAACTATTCAGGAAAACCAGAGATATGTAACTTGTACCATATATACAGTTATTGCTGTTTGTTATTGTTGCTTCTTTATTCTTGAAGAAAACCATAACATCAGGGAGGTGATGCCATTACATACCCATGAACTGGATTTAAGTGAGGGAGTGCTGTACAAGGTCACCTGCCTCACTATCCTTTTCAGAGCCATCTGATGCAGTGACCAGATATAAATCAAGATGACTGGAAATGGCACAATTATTGAAAAACATCCTTTGGATTTTCAATATTTTGAAGGTTCAAGGAAAATGAAAAAAGTTTAGGTTATGGCTAAGCTAGTTAAGGACAGAAATGAGCAAATGAGAAGTTCTCTGAACAGAGAATTATTCTAGATTTTGGAAGAGGGAAGGGAAGGAGACCTGAATGGGTAAAGAAAGAATCATGGAAATCCATGAAATTCACCAAAGGATAAAACAGACACAATACATAATTTTTCTTACAGTTAGCCTTTGTGGAATATTCTTTAGTTTCAATTTAAATAGAACCCATAGAGCAATAAACAGAAGTTGCTTCAATTGACAGGATAAGAATATCAGAAAGACCTTTAAGGATTTTAGAATATTAAAGGAAGCCCTCAAGGATTAGCGAATTTTTTCTTAATAAACTATACAATTCATTAGAGCAGACTGTAAGTTTTATTTTACTCTCCCCCAGTGCTTAGTACAATGCTTTGCAAATAGCAGGCTCTTCAGAAACATGATGAATTGAATGGAACTTTTACCCTAGACAAATTGGTCTATTTACTGAGAACTGAACCTACCAGAGGTATGTCTGCTTTCAAATCTCAAGTCATTATTTTCCCATTTTCTTCCAATCTATATAATTCTTACCCATTCTAGAAAAACTAGCACAATCCTCACTTCTTCCCCCTTCCTGGAAAAATTTTGTTTAGTTATTTCAGTTGTGACTGACTCTCTATGACCCCATTTGGAGTTTTCTTGGCAAAGAGACTGAAGTGATTTGCAATTTCCTTCTTTAACTCATTTTACAGAAGAAGAAGCTGAGGCAAAAAAGGTTAAGTGATTTGCTCAGAGTCACCGAGTGTCTGCCATCAAATTTGAACTCAGGTCTTCCTGACTTTAAATCGAATTCTCCATTCATTGTGCCACCTAGTTAGCCTCTTCTGAGCTCTCCATTATTTTTTTTGTCCCTTATTTTGTTAGTTATCTTTTAATGGTGTGTCATAATCTCAAACTATAAATTATTTGAAGGAAAAACTATGTCTCCAATTACTACAATGTAATAATAATAATAATACACACACACATAAATAAAATCCTTGGTACCCATTGCATGGAAGGACTCAAACAGTAATTGGAAGGTATTAATGGGAATTCTTTTTCGTCTTGAAATAAAAGAATAGATTCAGTTGTAAGTAATGTCAGGGTTCTAAGAAGTATTTTAATTACAATGAGCAGATGGGACTCACATCACCACTTTAACTGTGAACGAGTCACATTTAAGGATTCTATTGCTTTACCTCTGTGACTGTTGGAAAGCATGTGTTTGGCATTTATGTGAACAAATTAATCACTCTGAAACGAAGCAGTAAGCTGCTACTTGAAAGCTAATTTATAATGATGTCCAAATGGTTTCAGTTTTCTTAATTTCAAGCAACTGGGAATTAAAAGAGTGGTTATTATCATTTTATAGTGACTTTATACATACTGTACATAATTTAGTCATTTCTCAAGTTGTATTCCCAGAAAAGGGGAAATTGAAAGGTTAAATAATTATAAATAAATCTGTACCTTTTATTGCAAGCAAAGAAAGTCAGAAAGTCACTAATTATAAATTAATTTTCACTTATAAGCCACATGTAAAATTCAATTACAAGGTATCCATCTAGCTAAACAACAAAATTAAAGCCCATCTTATGTTTCAGAATGCTTTTTGGTTAAGAAAAAAAAAAACAACACCAAAGACCTTTTCATAATGAGCTGGGAGTCAAAGAAAAACAGCAATAATAACAAAAAATGTTCTCTTAAAAATTATCTCAGGGACTTGAAGAAACTTTTAGCATCATTCTTTTTTTCAATCAATAAGATACAATATCTTGATTTTAGGTTGATTTTTTACAGTAATAAGTATCTTTATAAACTATTATCAGAAAATTCTGCCAATATTTTGGGTCACCATTGTATAGTAAATGATTTAGAACCTCAGTAATTACACATCTACATATATATATATATATATATATTTATATACCAATTACCTCTGGCAAAATTCAAAAAAAATTATCTTTATAGTTTCAAGGATGTCATTTATGCATTATATCTCTGAGATTTAATATACGGGGCAGCTAGGTGGCGCAGTGGATAGAGCACCAGCCCTGAAGTCAGGAGGACCTGAGTTCAAATCTGGGCTCAGACACGTAACAGCTGTGTGACCCTGGGCAAGTCACTTAACCCCAATTGTCTCAGCAAAAAAAAAAAAAAAAAAAAGAAGAGATTTAATATACAATTTTAAAGTGATTTTGAACTGTTTTAGTTATATAGAATTAAAAAGTATTTAATAAAAGAGGCACCTAATATTTTGTTTTTGTAAGATGACATGTACATTGATTTGAGGGTAGTTCATAAAATAGAGAATTTATCTTAGAAAATAAATTTGAAGTATTGCTGGATATTGGTTTCTCATTAAGATAAAATACTATGGCTACTGCTCACAAAAGAGTTCTTTCTTGCAGCAAATTTAGCTCTTCACTTCTCTGAAAGGAAATTGCATGGAATACAATGGAATATGATACATTTTCTACATAATAGGAAATTTTTAAGAAGCTAAAAACATACCATAAAGTAGCATATGTAATCAAAATATCTTGGTTGAAATTAATGTTATGTCGATCAGGCATGTATAATAGGTTTCAGATATAGGGAGAGCTCTGGTCTTGAAATTTCTGAATGATTAATCTAATTTTGACACTACTAGCTTGTGTGAATGTGAGAAGTTTTATAAATTTTCTTTGGCTTGATTTCCTCATCAAAAATCACTCCATATTATTCCAGGAGTACAAGACCTTTCAAAATATAAATATGAAAAAAATTAAAAACTTATGAACTTTAAAAGAATTAATTTAAATTATTATGCCTATTAAATTTGATTCCATTACTCTCTAGTTACAGCTCTGGTTGGACTATGATCTTTAACATATATCTTGCTATATTAATCCACATTGTGTCACTAAAAATTCATCTTATGTCTTTAGCACCATAGATCTCCAACAGTTGTCTACACTGAACTGCATCACTAGGAAAAGTGGTTAATAAAATAATATAAAATTATTTGTAAATCATTTTTTCTAAATTGGAGCCTCTTCTTTATTAAATTGAAGAAATGTTTGGGGACAGTAGAAGACTGATCATCTTTAGCAGTTGACATAGGAAAAATGCATTCTTTCAAAGACTTTCACTAGAATAATTTTTTCACCAGATCATTCTGTAAAAGAATACTTTATCCAAAAAAATGGCCAACAAATGAGGAAACTGAGACCCTAAAGAGACCAGGTTACTTTACCACTTTACCACTACTAAAAGGTAGCCAGTAACATGTCCGGGAATTGAATACAGATACTCTAGGTACAAAATCAGCCTTCTTTCCCCTGTACCATGATATATCTGTATTTTAATGGACAAAATAGATCTCTTGGTGAAATATTATATCACATGTTACGGCATTACCTCAAGAAGTAAGGACAAATTGAATAGAGCTGCCCTACAAACTGGAACTGGTCAGTTGGAAAACAATCTTCCTTCCTCCCTGCTTTCTTTCCCTTTCTCCCTCTTTCCCTTTCTCTTTCCTCCCTCCTTTCCTCTTGCTTTCCTTTTCTTCCTCCCTTCTTTTCTCTCTTCCTTCCTCCTTCCCTCCCTCCTTCTTTCCCTTCTTTCATTTCTTCCTTCCTTCTGTTCACATAGCATATCATACCCTTAGCTAGACACTCTTAAAAGCTTTTTGTTTTCCCTTTGGATTTCTGATCCCTCCCAATAAATCTTGGGATTAACTGGATAGATTTATTTCTTAAGGACCATGTCTTAAATAAAAACAACTCTGATTCTCATTGATTGGACATTTATAGTTTCTAAGCCAAGCCCCATTTTGTCATCATTTGGGTCCTGACTGACTCAGATTGAATGTAAATTGCAATCATTTCTGCCTTGACCAGAAACCTGAGGGTCTTCTCCTTCCAAACTTATTTATTTAGATTTTTTTTTAACCAGATGAAACAGGAGGTCCTTTGCATCAGTTGTTATGTAGCCTTAATCATGAATGGATGCAATCTCAATCAGAGATCTGTTGAAGACCTTGACTTAAAAAAGCCAAGGTCTCCCATTTCATGCAGGGCCATCTCCAGTGGTCTTGATCGGTATCTAGGCTACTGGATCCAGATGGATCTGGAGGGAAAATTGAGGTAGGTGACTTTGTACACAGCCCCCCCTGACTTAAATCCAGTTCACTTGCATACCATGGGCATCATCTTCCTGATGTCATGGTCCTCTTCCAGAATGACAAACAGAAATATCCTAAGTGATAATTGATCTCTTGACGAGGAGCAACAGTTGATGTGAGTTGGGAGAGCAATTCCTGGTTCATAAAGTTCAAGGCACAACTGAAGAAATCACAATAGCATTCTCTTTGCTAAAAGGGACTTTTCTCACAAGACAAGGTCATGGTTGATTCTGTGATATATTGGGGGGTGTGTGGACCTTTAATAGAGAATCAGAGGGTGGAAGGGGAAAAGGGCAGAGTCTACCCAATGATTACATGGATTGTGAGATGCTAAGAGTTTCTTTAAACTAACAAGACCTTCTGAGTTCCCAACAAGATTGTGGTAAATATGCTAACAAGGCAGTCTAGAAACCTCCTTTTTATATGGAATTATTCTTGATAGAGTTTGCACTATGATTATTTTAACTCAGAAATAAGACAGCCTAGGAAAGCTGAACTTTTTGTGTATTGATGATGCCTGATAAAAGCTGGGTGGACTCCTTTTAGTATTTCCTGATAAGGGAACTGAATATGTGAGTTTCTGAGTTTGTCACTCCATTCTGCACTTTGTTTTACTCTTAAAGTTTTATTGGTATGAACTTGCAGTGTAAGAATTTCCAATACCTATCCAAATGAAAAACTGCTCTATAATCTGTTGTCTTAGAGAGTTAATTAGGGCACTTAAGAGGAAGTAAAGTGACAGACCCAGGTATTATTGATTCCAAGGTTAGAACTTTTGACTATATAATTCTAGGTTAGTCATACAACAAATGACCTCAGACAACTTTTCTAACACTCTATACAGGCTAGGTATCAATCTGCATTGTTAGAGTGAGTTTCCTTTACAAAGAGTTTCTCATTCAAGTGAAATTATAAATCTTTTTTTCCATGTTTCCCCACTCTCGAAGAAAAAAAAATTAAAGAGAATGTATGACATGTGCAAGAATGTTTGTGGCAGCCCTTTTTGTAATGGCAAGAAACTGGAAAGTGAATGGATGCCCATCAATTGGAGAGTGGCTGAATAAATTATGGTATATAAATGTTATGGAATATTATTGTTTGTTAAGAAATGACCAGCAGGATGATTTCAGAGAGGCCTGGAGAGACTTGCATGAACTGATGCTGAGTGAAATGAGCAGAACCAGGAGATCATTATACATGACAACAACAAGATTATACAATGATCAATTCGGATGGACATGGATCTCTTCAACAATTAAATGATTCAAACCAGTTCCAATTGTTCAGTGATGAAGAAAGCCATCTATACCCAGAGAGAGACCTGTGGGAACTGAGTGTGATTCACAACATACCATTCTCACTCTCTCTGTTGATATTTGCTTGCATTTTGTTTTCTTTCTCAGTTTTTTTTTCCCTTCTTGATCCGATTTTTCTTGTGCACCAAGATAACTGAATAAATATGTATACATACATTGGATTTAATATATATTTTAACATAGTTAACATGTATTGGCGAGGGTGGGGGGAAGAAGGGGATAATTTGAAACAGAAGGCTTTGCAAGGATCATTGTTGAAAAATTACCCATGTATATGTTTTGTAAATAAAAAGATTTAATAAAAAAAGCGTGAGAAAAAATGACAAATTTATTGTATTTTAATAGTTCTCTTGAAATCAGTGACCATTTTAATGATCTTTTCATTAAGAAAAAGAAAAGCCATTAATTTTTGAGGACCAAAGATCAAAACAACGGGAAATGGCCTAGTCACCACTAAAAGTAGTACTAGAATTTGATCTCCAACAGAGAAAGCTGCTGTATCAGGTTTTTTGTTTTGTTTTATTTTTGTTTTGTTTTTTACTCCATCACTAAATCTTGTAACCAATAAGTGCCTTTAGAGATTGCCTGGCCTTACTCATTTATTTTAATACTGAGAAAACTGAGGCCCAGAAAAATTTAAATGATTGTTTAGATTACACATCTAAGAAATAGGAGAGTAAGTAATTTGAAGCAAAACCCCATCAATCAGAACCAGAATGATTCTGGGATACTAGTAGTGATTCCCATATGTCACAGCTCTAATTGCAATATATAAATTCATACTAATCTCCATCAGATTATTTGAGGGCAATTTATACTTCCTGATATCTCTCTCACCCAGTAGGCGGCACTAGAACATTTATAATCCCCAACTAATAGAAGGAAGCTAAAATAGCAACACAGGTAATAAAAGGTAAAATAAGTCAGTGGGTATGTGGATGAGCAATAAATACATGTATGGTCATGCCTGCTACAAGTATGCTTCACTTTGGACAAATTTGACATTCAGTTTTTAATATAAAATTAATTAGGCGGCAAATGTTTATTTAACAGAAGAATATGCCATATAAGAGTTTTGTAATATTTATCACTTTGAATAAGTTCAAAGTATAATTCACTTTACAGAAATATAGATTGATGTGCACATTTTATAGAAAATGCTAATTACATGCATCAAGTAAAATATACTTTAAAACTAACTGAAAATTACTTTTGTTCTTTGATAAAAAGATATCATCTTCCTTTTGTAGGATGGAAGCTCCTTAAAGGAAAGTATTATATCCCTTGCCATTTGTATCCCCAAAATTTAGTGTATAGTAGCTGCTTAATAAATTATTATTGATTGTAAATCTGACTGGTTTAATTAGAATTCTGTATTTATTCCTCAAAATGTTAATAATTTTTGAAAAATAATTTTAACTTCAATACAAAAAATAATGAAAATACCCTAGGATAGTCATTATTTAGAATTTTTAACTTCCATATAAATATAAAGAAATGCTTAGTAAAGTACATTTTAAAATCTTAGTTCTATTTTTTAAAATTTTGGCTGTCATTTATTGAAGCAAGGGATTTGATTGCAACTGTTGGAGATCAAATTTTAGCCCTGCTTTTAATACTCATATGACTGATCATTGAATGTCTCTGGGCAACAAAAGTTCCTCATTCTGAGGGGACTAGGCCATTTACCATATCCTTTCAATCTTTGTTCTTCAAAAAATAATGACTTTGATGATTATCAGAATAATTGATGCCATCCTGACAAGTATATAATGATTCAGTAACTATGAGATTTTCATCAGCATTTTGATTATTGACCTTTTCCCAGATTGATTAGTCAAAAACCAAATTACTGCCAAAAAAAAAAAAAAAAAGTTTTTGGGAGTGAGAAGTGGAGGGTGGGGAAGGTAATAAGAATTAGCCAGAATCAGAATTTTTTAATGACTCTCAGTCCAAAAAGAATAAAGGTCACACTTTAGATGCTAATACTTCTAACGTGTGGTTTCCTCACACAGAGAAAGTCTGGAACTCTGCTGGAAAGATACTGAGCCAAAGCAAACCACTCTGGGTCCAAACAGTGTACAAACACTATATCTTGGCACTTTTTACTGAAGAATACTTTTAGCACTAGATTAGTTGCATAATTCCAAAAGACATATACCTACATCAATTCATAAAGTCACACAATCTCTGATATAGAAAGAAATCATGTTATCCAATTTTTACACATAAACTTTTTATGCATCCTGAATTATATATTGAAATGCTTCAGAAATCTTCAATAATGATTTTTATTCTAAATATACAGGATAGATTTGGTTTATTAGACTATTCTGCTGTGTATACATACATATACTTATACAGATACATAATTTCTAACATCTGTAGAATCCAATATTAGCACTGGAAGAGTCACAGAAGAGTTTGAGATATTTCTAAAGTATTCAAACTATGAAGCTATTGGATTGGAATTTATTTTAAACAATGATCTCATCATAAACACAGACAAAATGAACTTTCTCTTACATTTCTTGAAAGCACAGCACAAGTCAAAAACAATGTTTTTAAGGCCTGAAATAGTACAGAGAAATATAATTGCATTCAAGTTAAGATATATTCTAGAAAACATTTATACAATTACTCAAATAAAACATCTCATTAGCATCTAAAACTCAGAATGGTCTCAACTAAACTTTTTATGTTTCCAATACAACTATCCTTCCTCCTAATCCATTTAATGTCAACACCATCCTCTCAGTATTTCCAAGTCAAGACCTATCAACTTTGACCCTTTATTCTTTCTGACATGCTACCTCTAAACAGTTGCCAGTTCCTGTCAATTCCTTGACACTGATAAATACCATCTCCTCAACTTTCCACTCTCACTGCCACCAATTTATTTGAGGCTTTCATCTGCCATCTGCAGTGTTCAGTCCTTTAATCAGTCTTTCACTTTTCAATTCAGCTCATTTAAAATCAGCTCCCTGTTGTGTTCTAAAACAGGGACTGTATCATTTTTAATTGTTGTCTCCCTGGTGCAAAGCATGGTACCTGGCACATAGGAGGCACTTAATGATATGCTGACTGATTATAGATGAATTGATTCTCACCACTATAATACTGACACTGTCTTATGGAGCTTTCTCCAATTTATCCTTCACACAAAGAATCCTTCAGTTAATCAATAATTGTTTAAGTGATTGCATCACTTTCCCACTCAAAAACTTTTTAGTAATTCCTTTTTGCCTATAGGGCAAAATATAAAGTCCTCAGCTTAATATTCAAAGTCCTATATTTTGGTCCCAATTTACTTTTCCAGTTTTTCCACATTATTTTTTCATCATATACTACACTGCTAAGCATTTCATGGTCATATCTGGGGCTCTTCTCTCCCCATCCAATACATATTACAAATCACTTAACAACCCTGTGCCTCAATTTCCACATTTGTTAAACAAAGATAAGATTATATATACCAAAGCTTCTTAAATTGTGGGTTGCAACCAGTGAATGTGGTTGTCACAAAAAATTTGGCAATAGTAAAATATTTCTGAACTCAATTACAAAAATTAATTAAAAACAAATGTATAATGAATCTAAGTGGTTTCTGGCAGTGCTTGTCCATGTTATATAGTATGATTTCATTGAAGCCTTGATTCTGAACAGAAAACACATATGCTTTCCACTATTGCATGCATGAACGTTGACAAAAACCTCTCAACTAAGATCTGAGATGGGAGTCATGTAAACATTTCTCAGGTGAAAAGGGGTTTTGAGTGGGAAAAGTTTATATATTATCTATAGAATTTTTCCTTCAAGTCCCAGCTTAGATGACAGTAAAAATCTTCCATAATCCTGTTTTCTAGAAATGATACTTCCCTCATATCCTCTTGCCTTGAATTATTTATCACTGTTTGATATCTCATGTAATTATCATAGTATAATTTGTAAAAGTTATTTCTCTGTATATATATATATATATCTATACAGACATACACACACATTATGAGTCCAAAGTGATTATAAGGTCCTTCAAGGAAGGGACAGGGGTACTTTTTCTTTTTGTATTCAGTATATCTACTATGTGCTAAATTGAGTTTTGCTTAATTAAATAAAATAGAAACTTTGAAAATAGGACTAGCCTAAGGAAAACTATTAGCTGTTGCTCTTTACCATTTTGAAATCTCCATTTTTTCAATTTTTTCTGTTTTCTGCTCCTTGACAACTATACTATCATCTATTCTTGATTTTTAGTTAATACTTCTTGTTGGGAAAGAAGTTGAGAAAACAGGAATAGTAACTATCTTTACTAAACTGAAAAGTGGTAGGCTCATTTTTAGAAATCACATCTATCCCCCAAATTAGTAAACTGTATTTCTTTTGATCACATAGTACCACCTTGAGGTCTAAACTTTAAAAAGAGATTAAGGAAAG
This sequence comes from Myrmecobius fasciatus, assembly GCA_023553655.1. NCBI lineage: Eukaryota > Metazoa > Chordata > Mammalia > Dasyuromorphia > Myrmecobiidae > Myrmecobius > Myrmecobius fasciatus. The sequence goes on from JAJPUD010004288.1 coordinate 64,275, forward strand.
TAAAAAATGATCAATATTTGTAAAAATATTTATGGCAGGTTTTGGTGTTGGTTTTTGTTGTTCTTGGTTTTTTTGGGGGGGAGGGGCATTAGCAAAGAACTCAAAACTAAGGAGTACTCAATATTTGAGAAATCATTGAACTAATCAATGCTAGGTGAATGTAATGGAACATTACCATGCCATAAGAAATGATGAAAAGAATGATTTCAGAGAAATCTGGAGAGATTTAGATGAACTGAGTAAAGTGAATGGAACCAGAAAAACAAAATATAGAATAACATTGTTAGACAAACAACTTTAAAAGATTTAAGAACTCAGATTGATCAATGCAATGACTTTGATTTCAGAGTACTCAAGATAAAACATACTACTCTCATCTCAAAAAGAGGTAACAGATTCAGAGGAGATTAAGACATTTTTTAGACATGGCCAAACCAGTAACTTATTTCGCTTCACAAGTATAAGGTTTTAGACAACCTTTTTTTTCCCTTCTCAAATTGAGTAGAGAAAGTCAAGGGTAAGGAAAAAAAAAATTGTTAATTGGGAATTTAAAAAAAAAACCCACTAATAAAGACATTTCATGTTCAGGTGCTCTCAGAGTAGAAATAATGTTCTCTGGAATCTGAAGTGAGCTATGTCTACTAAGATCTGTTTGATCAAGAAACTGAATTTGAGAAAATAGATCAAATCCCACTCTTACAAGTATTGCTAGGAGCTACTCTTATGTGTAAATTTCCAATAGCCCACTGTTTAATCTAGGCACAGGTACTTAAAGCAACTAAAATCTAAATAATATCTCCCATACATAAACAGCTGATTGGGGAAATTCTCCTCCAGGCCCTCAATATAGTCACTTCCTAACCTGCCATATATCCTTTAATGGCTATGGTAGGAATCTCTTAAAGGGTATACTTGATGATTTAATGCAATGGCCAGTGATTAATCCTTGCCCCCACTCTTTCATTCTTATTTTGACAGAGTAAGTATTAAAGGATATGCTAACAGGTATTGGATAGGTTCTGACATGCACAACTAATCTCATCATATTATCTTGCTCCACAAACTCATACTTTTCCAAACTTCCTATTAATATTGAGGGTTCCAACATTTCTTTTTTAGTTTCCTAGGTTCACAACCTCATTGTCATTTTGTCTCTTCAATTTCTCATATAATCAACAATAACAAAATTTTGTCATTTTTATGTCCAAAACATTTCTCATATCTCTATATTTCTCTATATATCTCTACTTACTCACTCAGCCTAGCCCAAACTATAATCACATCTTATTTGGGCTATTAAAATAACCTCTTACTTTGTCTCTTCTGCTTCAAATTTCTATCTGTTTTCATCAGTTTTCCATAGAGCTGACAAAGCAATTTTCCTAAGGTACCCAGTCACGTCATGTTACTCCCCTACTCAAGTAACTATTGACTCTAGGATCCAATATCATCTCATTTTTGCTAAGTTTAAATTTGTAATATACAAAATAATTGCTAGAGATATGTAATTGACAAATAAACATACACATATATTGGGTGCATTCTCTGATGGTATTTTAAAATCTTTTTTTAACTAAGGTACATAATTAAAACTGGCAAACTTAAAGTAATTTCTGAAAGACAGAAAATGTTATCAATACTTAAAAGACCCTATTCAGGACATTTCAAATAACTGATGCTTGTCTACAGGCAGACCCCCTATTGTGCAGATTTGTGAAGCCAACCCTATGTTCCCTCCAAGATAATTTCAAAAGCAATTGTTGGCAATATTTTGGTCAACATTTATTGACTCATCATTTCTTTTTTTTTCAATATCCCCAAAGCAAATTCATATAGAATAGGGATTGATCAAATAGGAACTTTAGAGAATCACCATATTAACAATCACAGTGGAATGAATAATAATCATCATTTTTTTTTGGAGGGGGGATTATCTCTACTCATCTCTTCCAATTCTAGGATTTTTTTTTTTGAGGGGAGAAAGAGTTCCGAACATAGAGAAACTTAAATTGGTATATAAAAGAAAGAAAATTAATTTCCATGAAAACTCTATTTACACACAGAGAGATGCACAGAAGGTGGTATAGCAGAGTGAATAGAGAGCCAGTCTTGGGATTGTAAAGACTCAATTCAAATCCATCCTCTGATAAATACTGACTGATCAATAACTGGACAAATCATTTATCCATTACAATCTTCCTGGCAAATCTCTCAGACTAGGAAGAGCAAATGTGTTGTAATTTAACTACATAACCTTTATTCTAGGTCCATTTGTCCTTGGTTTTATGACAATAATCATACCTCAAGATTGAGCAAAAAGGGTTTTGTAGTGAGCTGGGCAGAGAATGGGCTGGTTCAGATAAACAAATACTATTATTTTCTTCTCCAAATTTAGACAAAATTTAGGTGGGTTTCCATAAAATTAACTTATTTGATCTTTAGACAAAGTTAAACCTATCAATAAACTTGAAACTTCCTCAGATTGATAGGATCAGCCCTGACATTTCAAAAAACATTTACTCCAAGGTGAGATATTAGATTATATCTTAGTGGAAACAAACAAATCAACACAATTCAATACAATGGAACTTGCCATGGATAGAGTGAATTTTACTGTTTAAGAAGTAGTCAACTTCATGGCTACCCAACCAAAACCTCAATTTAAAAGAGCAGTTTTTAATCTTAGGCCCACAGATCCCTTGGGACTGTTGATATTTTGAAAAATGCTTTTACATTTATTAATTTCAGTTGCAATCTTATGTATTTTGTTTTATGTATCTAAAACCATTGTTCTGAGTAGAGCTTCATCAGAATGCCAAAGGGATTTGCTAAGAAACAACCCTTAGTTTGGATGGATTTTCATAAAAATTAACTGCAAATGATAGACTATTTATTTAACAGAAAATTTTGTCAAATAATAATATTGAAGCATCTTTAATTTTAAATATTAACTAATTCATAGTTGAAATGTTATAAATTGTTTTCTCTGTTAGAATATGAGTTCTTTGGGGAAAGGAATGGTGTTTTTGCTTTTCTTTGTATTCATAGTGCTTAGTATATAATAAGTATTTAAATGCTTTTTGATCAATAAATACATTAGAACTCTCTGGAAAATTGTTATTATGCTTAACAAATGCTTGCTAATCTGATTAAATCCACTAAAAATATTTGGCAGGTATCTTATTGTGCTACATGGAAGGATCTAAAATGATTTTTATATTGGTTTTTACCAGAAGAACTACTTATTAATTATCTTTTTTTTCTAAGTTTCTATTGAAATTTATTTTTGTTACCTAAGCATACATCAGATAATAATAGTGAGAAAAATGTTTGCTAAGTTACCTGGGTAAAATTAATCAAAAAGTTATCCTCCTGTTAAAGTATTAATACTGAATATCCAAAAATTTGGATCTTTTGTTATTGGAACTTTTGTTTTCTTTTTGTAAAGTTCATATAGTTTAATTGAGAATTGAAATTATAATAAAAATTAATTCCAAAGAGGAAAGATAATTTCAATATAACCATAAGAACTCTATCATTCATTAAAACCAAAAAACTGGGATTCCATTATATAGCTTTGACTACATTGCACAAATTGTTTAAAGCATAAATATATAACAGAAAATAATTTGACTTAGATTTCTTCCATGTTAAGAGAAGGTCAAACATATAGCCTTCAACTTATAAAATCTAAACACTATAACAGTGAGAGGTAAAATTATTAAGTTCCTTTAAAACAAAGGATCTATTGCATTTGACATTGAGTACACTTAGTCATTGAGAAACTGGAGAAAGAAAGTAGTTGAAAATAAACCTTTTTTTCAGTGAACTGTATTTAAAATAAACTGACCTTCTTAAAATTTTTGTTTAAGTCAACCAAGCTGAGCAGGAAGATGTGGTCCTTTGCTCCAAGCAGCAGCCTGCTCCTCTCCTCATCTAACAGCAGGGTTTGGAAATCCAGTCCTTCTGATGAACCCAAGAAGGGAATGCAGCTGTTTGAAAGCAGCAAATCTGTAGGAAAATGAAAGACCAAAAAAGTTATTTTCAAATCAAAATGTTGATTTAAGACTCACTATGCACTTTGTAAATATATACACACAGCAGGAAAGTTTCAGTTTAGATAACTGCAACTTATAATTTTTTATTTTTTGTTTGTGTATATTATCATTATAATTAACCTGAAACAAACTTAGATTAATAGCATTTCCATATCTGCATTTCACAAAAATTGGAAGAATCTTATTGATTAATTGGGGGAAGGGGAAGGAAGATTATAGTAAGTTCTAAATAATTACCTGTTGTGTTCTATCCTGAATTAAAAAAATTCCTTATAAAACATTTGATTATGAGCAAAGTCTTCAGAATATTAAAAGCAAATGTTGGTAAAGGAGATTACATTGTACAGTGGAACATATATTGGATATGTGAGGCAGAATTCCTAGATATGGACAACTCCATCCAGTCCTAGACTTAAATAATTATTGACAAAGCTTAGATGAAAACTTAGGTGTTTTGATGTTCACAGCACTGCTCTGATGTCTGCAGCACTCTTCTATTTGTTTCCTCTGTACAACAGGCATTACTCCTAACTTTGGGGCCAGTTCAAGAAAAAGAAAGTGTTTAAAACATTGGCCCCAAATTCCTTTTCCCAAACTTTTCATTATCTGCAATATCTATCTTTTGAGAGAAAATTATGATTGTCAACCATATTTTTGTAGCTTAACTCAGTGTGATACCTCTGGCAGTCAATGAAATAAATTCTGTTTGTCATACTCACTTCAAGATGGCAGTTTAAAAAAAAAATCAAGTAGATGTACATCTCTAAAAAATAGGTAACTTCATTTCTCCTTTTTAAAAGAAGTAGTGTATATTCATCCCTTAATTTCACACACTCATATATGGTTATTGATCACAACATTGCATTTAGAGTCAAGGTTCCAATCTAAGCTCTGATCTACTTAGTACTCTTCTACCTATGGACAAGTTATTACCTCTTTGATTTTCAGTTTCTTAATCTGTAAAACCTGTAACATATTTTACTAGACTATTCACAAGCTAAAGAAGTACCCTGCCAAACTTAAAATCTATATCAATGTGGGTTATTGTTAATATTTCTTTGAGTACTCAATTTCATTTTCATTATTTTATAAAGATTTAAAATGTTATTTTCTTTAAATATCAAGTTTAGTCTTTAAAGTAGATTTTTAAATGTGTGTGGAAGGATCTGTATTTATACTGGAATGTCTGGCTTTTATGGAATGAAAAGGATTAGTTCATAGTTTGGACAGACTATGAGAGGACATATCTTGATGAAGATGTGATACTATCTGAAACCTCCAGTGGTTGTGATGTCACAAACCTCAGAGGTCTGACTGAGATTCATGGAACATATTTTATGTGTATTGGATAGAAGCTTGCATAATATATACTCTGCACTAATTATTTTTTCTATGAAACTAAATACAACATTGTAATAGCTTGTCAGCCCATAGCACTATTGGTGTCACATTTCTCAGAAGTTACAAAAGTTGAGAACTTGTCTTTACATGGGCAAACATCCAACTAATTTCCCATAATGGCCCTAAGGTGGTGGCAAAAAGAATGGAAGAAAGAGAATGGATGAGAAGAACAAAATCTGGAGCAGTAATCAAAGAATGTTCTTTTCACATTGTGCCTTCTTCAGCCAGGCAATCCTGTAGCTTCAGTGGGATTTCTTGATAATTATCTAACCAATAAGTAAGAAATAGGAAAACTGGAAATATATGAAATAATTCCATAGAGGATCTTGCAATCTAACTAGAGAAAACTATTCTATGAGCCAAGTTCTGTTTCAAATATCAATGCATGGCCTATAAAATGAAATGTGCATTAAAAAACCATACATATTTAATTAAAGGTAAAGAAAAATTATGTAAAAGGAAGTAACAGTCTTTGGCGTTGTACCATAAATGTGGAGATTTATTTTCACCTCTATATTTCTTAATACAATAATTCATATTTTTCTCTTTACTAAAATAGGACGGACCAGAAAAGGAGAAAAATATAGTTTTTGCCAAAAAAGGGCCTTTAACACCTGTTTTAATATTTGCTCTCCCTGCATTGTTGTTCTTAGTTTCCAAACAAATTTGGCTAGGGAAAATCAATTACCAAAATGACAGATAACCTGAAGTGTTCTTATTCAAGAATGATTAAATGATGCCTTGCAATTTAATGTCACTAGCTTAAAAAAATAAAAAGGTATGCTTCACCAAATCATTAGCCAAGCTAAATAATAAGTCTTGGACAGAAATCTCCTAGTCTGAAGTATGGATTATTTTGAAGACAGCTTTGGGAGTGATTTGAACAGGTTCCCTCATTCCTAAACAGGTTATCTTTCATGAAATTTTGCCAAGCAAAGCAAAGTAATCTCTTTTTACCAGAACATCTTCTATTAAAGGGCAATAGAAAATTGTTAGTTATTAAAGAAACATTTTAGTATCATCGATTACTTTACCAAGGTGAACTAGAGTCAAAAATAAAACTGGTTAACGCGTGAAAATTAGAAGTTAACAACTGCCAATTTAACTAGCAGCCTCCTTAAAGAAGAGTTTCTCCTTCCAGATCTGCTCTGGCACTGAGCCATACCTTGTCAACCTTTTGGGCAAAAAGTGTGTTTTCACAAGGGGGAAAAGGATGTATGATTTAGGTGGAAGACAAAGAGCTTCCCATGAGGGTAGTTCACTGGGAGAAATGAACTCCAGAGAGGGCTGAAGTTCAATAGTACAAGGTCCTTCCCAAGATACTTTAAACATTCCCTTTTTATCTTAAGTACAATTTTGCTTTGACCTCATTCCCCATCATCACCTTCTTCTTGCTCTTTTCTTTAACAACCTATCCTCTCTCAACTGTTTTTTTTGGCTTGTAAAATCTGTTATGACCTCAACACCTGTCTCATTTTTTATCAGTTCTGCCATTTTTCTTAGATGGACTATTTGGACTAGATGAGTAATTCCACTTATATGGGAAAGTCCCTACTAGATTGCCACCTACTTCATTCTTTATATACTTGCAAGGCCACAGATAGTTTGGATCACAGAACCAGTATATCTAAGATGGCAGCTAGGTGGAATAGCAAATGGAACTCCAGGCCTGGAGTTTGGAAGAATCATCTTCCTGAGTTCTACTCTGGTCTCACATACTGACTAGCTAGGTCATCAAGGTTAACCCTTGTTTGCCTCATAGCAAATTATTCCAGTATCTTTGCCAAGAAAACCTCAAATGAGGAAATGAAGTCAGACATGACTGAAATGATTAAACAACTGTGTCTGAGGTGGAATTTTTAATCTAGTTTTCCTGGTTCCTAGGCCAGGTGTCCTTCTACTGCCTCTAAAATGAAGGTAAAAAATCTCACTTGGAGAAAGAAGTGGCAAACCAATTTAATATCTTTGCAGAGAAAATCCCAAATGGGATCACAAAGAGTTGGACACAACTAAAAACAACTTAACACAACAACAACAACAAATCTCAATATGTATTTAAATAGAGGTGGAAAAGACCTCATCATATTTAATCTAATCTCTTCATTTTGAAGAAACAATTTAAGAATAGTCAAGTGGTTTGTCCAGGGTGACACAGCTAGGGTCAGAGGGAAAATTTAATCTTAAATCTTCTTGACTCTAACTCTAACACTCTATCATTTATTATGCCAAACTGTAATCTGAACTGAATATTTCTAGAATTAGACTATAATTGAGATAAAAAATTGAGTATATCTGAAATGGATAATAACATAGAACTTTAAAGGATTGTAAATCTGCATAAGGTATTATTATTAATCTCTCTTAATTTAATAAATAAACATTTTAGAAAGAAAGGTTTTGTTTTAAAGCCAAGTATTGTCTGGAAAGTTGAAGGGCAGAAGAAATGATACTCAAGGATGAGCCCAAATAGTACTGAAAATCTCTAGGCCAAATAATTTTTTTTCTGTAGAAGAAATCACTTAATCCAAGCCTATAATGTTATAAATGAGAAAACTAAGGTCCCCAGAAATGAGGAGATTTTTCCCAAGTCACACAATCAGTTACTTCTTTCTTTTCTTTATAGAATTTGGAGATTTGGCCTAAAATCAAGAATTCAGAATGATCTCTTCCAACTGGCCTCACTGGAATCACTACTCTTAATCAATATTCTTTGTATTTATAAAGGAAAATAACCAATACTTTAAAAAATAGCATCAATATAGAAGGTATATGTGATAAATATATAAAAAGGAAAAAAAAAAGATAATAAATTTAGAACTAGCAAAGCCCTTCCAGCTCATCTAGTCAAATTGAGAGAATTTAAGTGACTTGCCCAAAGTCACATGGATAACTAAGATATTAACCTAGATCTGACTCTCAAGTCCAAGATTCTTTTTTGTATAACATACTCCCTCTTACACACAAATGCAAATTTTAAAACACGAAAAAAGCAGGGATTTTTAGATATCTTATCCAATGTCTCATTTTACAGAGGAGAAAACTAAGGCATAAGTAAGTGAAATGACTTTACTAAGAGCATCTAGCTGGAATGCTAAATATCCAACATATAACCCAATGACCATATATAATTTATCAGAAATATTTAGCGAAAACTTTTAGGTCTAACTACCTAGTCACCACTACTATTGTATAAATGACTGGCCCCAATTATTATGTTAACACACTTTGCTCATTTAAATAATTGCAAAAAGTTCATATGACCTATGCACACTTGGATTTTCCGAATGTCTCTTACATATAGATTTCAGATGAAGAGATAGCATGCTGCCGCTGAGAAAACAATGGATTCTGTCAAAAAATAAATAAAAGTTGAACTACCTTTAAAAAAAAATCTAGTTTTCTAATACTTAGATATTTTTTTGAATTTCACCATACTAAAAGGGACTGTCTGATTAAGACAAAATCAAAACAAAAGCAATAAAAAAATTTCCATAGATAGAAGTTTCCTATATTGCATTATCACTTTTTATTTTGATTTCCTTTTTAAAAAAAATGTTCTCTGGACCAAATCCCATTTACTGCTTAATGAACTATCACCTAATGACAATTTTCTTCAGAGAACAATTCTCTCTGATGATCTAGTCACTTCCTCTCTCACAGGAAAGGAGTGAATAGTAATAAAACCCCTAGAAAATTTCTCATTGTCTTTGATGAATAAAGTTCTTCCCATTGCTCCTCTCTGCATGGTGGGATGCCCAATTCATATATCTAGATTTACTTAGATTTATGGCAATTTATATGTTCAACTAGCAGAACTGAGATTTAACTGCCTTCTAATTCTATGTCCACACTGAGAATAGCAATCTCAAATAGCAAGTGAAATAGACTCAAAACTCAGAGGAATGATTTTTTAAATCTACTTAAATGCCTCCATGGAAACCTTTATTTTGTCATGCATAGCTACCTTCAGGGTTCATCCTTTCAAAACTTTTCCCAGGTTCCTGACCCCTTCACTATGATTTCAGTTCACTGTATCATAGAAGGGAGAACTTCTCAAATAGACTCCAGCACTTCCAGGACTTCCAGGACTGGAAGCCTGATTTCCAGTCCAAAGAATAGACTTTTACCCTGACCCTATGAAGCTGAATTCTTTGACCCACAAATGAATTATGTCCTACCTAAATTTGGAAAATTCAATTTAAAACCCAGGATCCTGTGCCTTGCATTGCAAGACCCTTAATGTTAAGTTCAAAAACTCACAGAAGAGACATGATCATCGTCACTGCTATCATCACCAACAAAATTTTCCCAGTTTCTCATAATCCTTCTCTCTCTGCCTGTGTGTTTCTGTCTAGTCATCTGACTATCTGTCTGCCTGTCTTTCTCTCTCCCTCCCTTCTCTGTGCCTCTGTCTGTTTGTCTGTATGTCTTCCTCCCTCCTTTCTTATTCTTTCTCTGTCTGTTTATCTCTCCATATGACTATCTCCCTCCCTCTCTCCCTATTCTCTTTCTCTCTTTCTAGCTGTGTCTCCATCTGTCCATCTGTCTGTCTGTCTGTCTGTTTATCTCTCCCTCCCTCCCTTTTCTCTCTCTGCCTCTCCATCTCTCTTCTTATGAATGGGAGATCCTTAACACTTCTCTGAAGATGTTTCTCTGAGGTGAAAAAGCAGCATAAAAGATCCTCGTTAAAATTATAAAGTAAATCAATATTGTTTTTGAAGCCTACATTCTTCTCTATGCCCACCTTTCATCTCTTAGAACATGTCTTTAAGTTCCACATGACTAATACTTTGATATAATCCTGAGTATTCAGAAATCCCTACTATAGCACATTTCACAGCTTCACCCCCAGAAACTCTCCTGTCAAAAGTACTTAACCCTCAGATAGGAGTTCAGAGAAAAAGAGATATTCCTAGACTAGCTATCTATATGCAAAGCACTATGCTAAATGCTGGCAAATGAATAACTAACAGCCCTTCCCAGTCTCCCATGCTCTTTCCTTTCCTTCTCTCCCTTTCCTTTCCTTTGTTTTCCTACTGTTTGGATTATAATATGATCACTGAATGGGCCTGGCCCCAGGTCTCTGCTTTTCCAAGCCATCTTCCAGGATGAGATATGGACAGGGAAGATTTGGACGTGTTTATGAGCAATAGTTCTCACACTGAGAAAGCTATCTCTTGTTTTACTCTCACCTGAGCACAGCCTGTCTGACTGGATATTTGATTCTGCAGAGGATCGTGATCCTTTTCCAAGCCCCTAGTTAAATTCTGTTTAAGAATAAACAATTTTATAATTTATCATTTCTCACCTCATAATAATGTAAAATTTAAATAACCATGGTTATTTTCTCTTTCTTTCTTTCTTTCTTTCTTTCTTTCTTTCTTTCTTTCTTTCTTTCTTTCTTTCTTTCTTTCTTTCTTTCTTTCTTTCTTCCTTTCTTCCTATCTTTCTTTCTTTCTTTTTCTTTTTTTTTTGTGCTTTTTGCTGAGGCAATTGAGGTTAAGTGACTTGCCCAGGGTCACACAGCTAGGGGAATGTTAAGTATCTGAGATCACATTTGAACTCAGGTCCTTCCAACTTCAGGGCTGGTACTCTATCCATTGCACCACCTAGCTGTCCCAACCATGGTTATTTTCAAGGCTAAAAATAGGTATGTTTTTTGTTTTGTTTTGTTTTGTTTTTTCCCAATATTCTTATGACTATATTTCCAGATCAGAAAAAAATTATATTTTCTCTTGCTTCTATTTTTTTAATTTTCTGTAATTTGCTTGTTGATTGTTTGGTTAATTAGATACCAGATAGAATATTATCCATAACACTAATAAAGCATTAGCTGTGACATAGGAATATATTTTAAGAAACCGTATTATCAAATTTACCCTCTTGCCATGCAGAATACTAATGGGATCATAGCAATTTCACATTTTGACATTCACAGTTGACATTTCAGTCCACACCCATGATTTTAAATGATAGATGTTTTTACTGGCAAAGTTTCAATGGGAGAAATTTTATATAACAAAGAATAAGTAACACTCATGATTAAATGTTACAAGACTTCTTCCATTGTTATAGTCTCAAAGGCTTTAACAAAGGCCAGAATAAGACCATAATAATATCATGGTGGAATAAAGTTTCTGTAAAGCACATGTGTTGATAAAGCAAAAGAATGTTAATGCTGATTTGACAAGTGTTTTATTAACTCCTTTCAAAGTTTATTTTTATACTTTCTTCTTTAATTAGAATGTGAACTTAAAAGCAGGGACTATTTTGTTTCTTCTGTTTGTATACCCCTGTGCTAAACATAAAATAAGTGATTAAAAATGCTTTTTTATTCATTCATGAGTAGCACTGCTCTCTCTCCTGGCTCTCTTGCTATCTTTCCTGGTTCTCTTTAGTCTTCTTTATGGGAATATCACCTTTATTCTAAATTTTCTGTGTGTATTTAGTCTTTATTCAGGGTCCTTTCTTCTTTCTGTGTGCTATTTTTAATATCATTAGTTTCCATCTGTTTAGTTATCATTTCTATTCAGACAATTCAAAATCTAATTATCCAAGTCCAATCTTTCACCTGATTTCTATTCCTGTATCTCAGATTGTCTGCTGGACATTTCCAAGGGATATCCAAAAAAGCATCTCAAACTCACTATTTCTAAAAACAAAAACTCGTTTCTTTTCCTCTTAAACATTTCCCCTGAATTCTTTGTTTCTGTAGAAAGTAGTACTAATTTTCCAGGCATCCAGGTTTCCAAATTCAGAGTCACTTTTTAAAATAATGATATTTAATTTTTTCACAATTACATGTTGAGACTATTTTCACATATTTACAACTCCAACAGTGCATCAGCGTCCCAATTTTCTCACATCATTTCCAATATTTGTCATTTTTCTTTTTTTCATAGTAGCAAATCTGATAACTTTTATCTACTTTATGTTTCACATGTACTTTTATTTAGATATTATTGCATATATATGTGGATACATATAGACCCATGCAAGTATACATATACATTTTACATATATATGTATATATGTACATGTACCTATATATATATATATATATACACATGCATATACTCATATATATGGAATAGCATGTTTTTGGGAGAGCAGGGAATGTTTCTTTTTTTTTGGTCTTTGTATCCACAGGGCCTAGAATAATGACTGGTATAACAGATTCTTAATAAATGCTTAACTGGATGGGTGGATAGATGAGAAGGTATGCTATAGTAATTATGTCTAGGCAGATGAGTATTAATGAATTATCAAGTAAATCATTCTTGTTTTAAACATTCAAGTAAAAGGATAATTGAATATTAAAACTGAAAGATATTTATCCAGAGGTACTTTAGAATTTCAGAATTAGAAGAGACCTTAAAATCATCCAATATAACCTTATAATTTTATATGTGAGGAAACAACTTCAAAACAGAGAACTTGCCATGATTCCAGTTTGTGACAAAGCCAGGCCTAGGATCCAGATCTAGTTTTAATATATTTAAGACTATTATATTATGGTGACTTAGTCAGTGAATGACATTGAAATCAGCAATCTAAGAGGTATAATTTACTTGCCAAGATGGGCAAAGTTCCCTGTACTTTGACATTGAAGCTAATATTTTGGTAAAGAAATATATTTAAAGTACCTCAGTATGCCTATTGTTTTCAGTTATTTACATTAGAATAAGTTAAATTATGAGTGAAAAATGCCTAGCATGAATTTCATGTTCTGGCTACAATCCCAATCTCTTACCAGTACCATAGGAATTTCTCTTGCAAGGGAATAGTTGTTTTATTATCTTCACTTAAGATAATCATTTGTATGCCCAGAATTAATTGATAAATTGCCATTTTCCTCAGCTTATTACTGAACCATTGAAGGGAATGATCCATCTAGTTAATCCAATTTAATGATTCCTGACCTTTAAGCTTTCCCACACCTAGAAGTGAAGGTTCATGGATTCAAAAATTCATTAACTAAGTCAATAATGGACAAGTTCACAAAGGGAAGTTTTGTTTCAATCTTGCATTTCAAATGTATGCTCTGTCATTTATGTCAGAGGAATTCTGAATTAAGATTCCAAAACATTGTGGTGCAACTACCATGGTGGCTTACATTTTAGATCAGTCTTAAATTAATTTAATCATTTATTATGTCTGAACAGAACAATATCTACCAAGAAGTCTAGAAATGAGTTTTAATTGATTATGAAAACAAACTATCAAAGTCAAACAAATAAAAACTGACACCCACATAGACATCATCTAAATATATATATATCCTAATCTTAAAGATGAAAAAACCTGTATTCAAGCAAGTTAAACAATTTGTTCAAGAACAAAAGTGGGGGGAACCAAGAAAGACCCTCAGATATTCTAATTCCTTTCTCTCTTTCTCCCATAGCATAATATTTTGTGAAGTTATGTCAACAGACACTCAACAGATGTGTATATACAGTTTCAATAAGTATTACTGTTGATATTAATTAAAAAGAAAAAAAAAACTATTGGGTTTTTCCTTCCCTATTAGTTCCTAAAAGTAAAGACCTGAACTCTAACTCTAGCTCTTGCATTAATTTGATTGATGATCTCAGGAAAGTTATTTCAGTCTTATGAGTCTCAGAATTAACATGTATAAAAATTAAGTCAAATGAGTAAATTGCCTTTAAATTATCTTTGTGCTTTCTCATTTATAATCAGACTAGCTAACTGATAATCATAATGCAGTAGATAGTATGTTTCAAAGCACTGGACTAAGTGCTTTACAATTATCTCATTCAATCCTTAAAACCTCTAGGAGAGATAGATGCCTTTGTTATTCCCATTTTATAAAGGAATAAATTGAGATTGAGATGTTAAGTGATTCAGCCAGGGTTGCACAGATCATAAGTGTCTGAGGTCACATTTGAACTTATGACTTCTTGACTTGTAGGTCCAGTGCTCTACCCACTGTACCTCTTAACTGCCTAGATAATTTGTTTTCAAACTACATTTTTAGATTATTATTAAGAATTAATGTTATCTTAAAGGCAGAAATACATTTCAAGTCAGCAATTACATCTCTGTTTTCTCTCTCACATTTTCTATTAGCATTATTGGAACTTTTAGTTCATTTGTTCAGACTATATATAGCTTACAAAGTATAGTCAAATAAAGTTTCTAATTCTAGTTTTTTTATGAAAATATTTTTCCCCATTCATACATTCTTTAAAATGAATAGACTTAAGAATATGTTTGTAGCAAAAGGAGAAAATCCATTACTGTTTCTAAATGTAGGGTATTTAGAAATAAATTATAATAATAGTGGATATTTGGACGAGGTCCATCATGTTGAGTGCTCTTTCTGCGGAATCAGATTCCCAACTCATCCATGTTTCCTTACTCTGTTGTTAATATACTACCATATATCCTGTATAAAGAAACTATCTATTTTGGGGGGTATTTTCCTTTATGTGTTTTAACACTTTATGGAGACCATTGCAAAAAAGCAAATCCATTGCTCCTTGATATGACTAGTAAATGGTCCACCTCCTTTTCCAAATATGTATTTGTTGTCTTCGCTTTAAGTCTTCTCTGACTCTTCATGACCTTATTTGTTGTTTTCTTGGCAAATATCTGGGAGGAGTTTGATATTTCTTTCTCTAATTTGTTTTACAGATCCAGAAATTGAGGCCAAGGTTAAGTAACTTGTCACAAATCATACAGCTAGTAAATGTCTGAGGATAGTTTTGAATTCAGGGAGAGGAGTCTTCTAGACTCCAGGACCAGCTCTCTATTAGCTGTCCAACCATTTAACTTGGGTTATTATTTGCTCTTGTGAACAATTTACAGTTGTATTATCCTAGACTCTATTCACATTTTTCCATTGTTCTTTAGATCATTTCCAATTGTGACTCTCTGGAAATCATGGTTCCATGATTTGGTGGTGTTAGCTAGAATCACCAGTATATTGGTATTTTTTTTTTTTATTTTAAATGAAATTTAAAAAGTCAAAGAATGACTTAGTATCATAGATGACACTTTAATATTCCCCAGATTTCTATGTGATTTCCTTCTCTATTCATTTCTGCATCCAGCTCACTGACCTATTAAAGATATAAAAAATAGATATATTGCTGATCTTGATTCAAGCTGCCCCTTCACTGGCTTGTTAGTGTTCTCTCTACACATTTGTTTTATTTACTCATTTGTATATTTGTGGCTGATAGTCCCATCCTGCTTAGCAATTCTGTGCTCAACTATCATAGTTTTAAAAGTGTTAAACTTAATATCTATGGGACTTCCAGTTTTAGATGTCTAAAAAGAAAAGTGTAGATGCAAAGAGATTAGGGTTCAACAAATAGATCTTAGAAGTAGATCATACTGAAAATAAATGAAATCATGGTAGCTGATGAAATCAACAAATAAAAGAAAATTAAAATAGAAGAAAAGAGGGTCCCAAATCAAACTCTGGGGAACCTCTTCTATCCCCATTAGAAGGAGTAACATTGATGTAGATTCAACAAAAAAGACTCAGTGATTATCCTTTTCTTGAATTCCTATTTTTAATTGAACATTTATTAAATGAATACAAAGTACTAAGCACTTTGCTAGGCCCTGGGAATACACACACACACACACACACACACACACAC
>JAJPUD010004288.1:80467-108372 GCA_023553655.1 Myrmecobius fasciatus
TTTTTTTTTTTTGCTTTTTTGCTGAGGCAATTGAGTTTAAGTGACTTCCCCAGGGTCACACAGCTAGGGAATGTTAAGTGTCTGAGATTAGATTTGAACTCAGGTCTTCCTGACTTCAGGGCTGGTGCTCTATCCACTGCACCATCTAGCTGCCCTGGATATATTCTTTATAAAGAGACAGCCTTAGGGTTAAGAAGACCTATATTCAAATTCTTCCTCTAACATATACTAGCTATGTGACCCTGGACAAGTCACTTAACCACTCAGTGCAATAGGCAATTGTGGTACTGAAATATAGCTTCATAAGTAGCAAAGAAAATACTGAGCAGGGAGTTTCTTCACCAATGAGTTCCCTAAACCAACAAAATCATAGGTTGAATTCCTATCTAGTTTTATGGAAGTGCATCGTCATCATCATCTTTCATAATCAATACAAAAAAGAAGAAGGAAGAAAAGGGGAAAGACAAGGGGCAAGGAGAAAGGGAAGGGGAAAGGGAAAGGAAAGGAGAAGAGAAAGAAGTAGGAGAAGAAAAAGAAGAGAAACAAGAAGAAGAAGGAAGAAGGAGGATGAGGAGGAAGAAGAGGAGGAAGAGGAAGAGGAAGAAGAGAAAAAAGGAAAAGAAGAAAAAAAAGAAAGTAGAAGGAGGAGGAGAAGAAGAATGCACAGTTATAATTTTACTAAATTTTTCAATAATAATGCAGAAAAATATTTCTATAAAAATGTCACACAATAAAAACCCAAACTTCTAACTTGTTCACAATCATTCTTCTCTAATCTAAAACTTCCTCACAACAATATGAAACTGCTTAACTTAAGCAAAAGTCAAATAGCTTTTTGCCTTTTAAAAGTATGTGACCCACATACCATAAAGACATATTTATTTGTTTGTTCATTTATTCATTTAATTTGCATTCTTTTTATACAGCCTACAATACACTGGGAGTTTCAGGATCTTTTCTTTCCCAATAGCCTATTACTTCTCTTTGGAATGATACAGCACTAATGTCTACTTAAATCATTCCATGTAGTACTTGGAACAATTGGGTTTTAACTTATTCATATGTGATCTGATGATTCATGAGCATAATGGCACATATAACCATCTTGCCAAATTGCAAAGTTATCCTTAAACAAAGCTGTGATCTCACTGATTTGGAAGTTCTCTCCAATAAAGGAGACTGTAAACCATCCATTTCTGCCTCTCCTATGTAACTATTATTCCCAAAAGTTGGCCATACGAAGTCCATCCAATACACCAGGGGCCTTTCTTATTTTATCCTGGCATTGCAACAATACTAAGGAACATACAGGCCTTCTACTTTTCATTTCATTCTTGCCACATGACCAGACCATTTTCTTTTCCTATCATATAATTTCTTGATCATGTCTTTTCCTACTGTTCTTCAACTGTTGTGTATTTCAGCCTACCCACGGACCCATTATACATCTCCCCATTGCCCTCTTGAGTTCTTCAGAGAAAGTTATAGTTTTCAACTGAATATAAAAGCAAAAGCGTGAAATTTATTCACATTCTCTTGGCATGCTTATTCATCAGCACATTACTTCTCAACACTATTATCAGATAATCTGAGATCTTTGTTTCATGCCCCAACCTGTACTGATTAATTTCCATTCTGAAAGGCACTATGTTTAAGATTTAAATAAAGTTTTTCCTAAGTAGGTATCCTTGTTATTCAGTTGTTTTTCAGTTATGTCTTACTCTTTGTGATCCCATTTGGGATTTTCTTGACAAAAATAATGGGGAAGTTTACCATTTCCTTCTCCAGCTCATTTGTATAATTGAGGAAACTAAGGCAAACTGCATTAAGCAATTTGTCCCGGAGGATTACAGAGTTAGTAGGTAGCTGGCACTAGATATAAACCAAAAAAAAGTCTTCTAATTTCCTACCCACTGTGCCACCTGCCTTCCCAAGTATATACCAAGTTAGCTTAAAAAAGAAAAGATTTTTTTTTAAATGCAAAGAAAGGTAGATGGTTAGGAAGGGAAGAGGAAAAAATCAGGAGAGAAGATACCCTACATAATCACTTTTCCTTTCTTCCATCGAATTTGTCCCCATATTTTCCTTTTCTGTTTCTTCTTGTCTTCAGGGATTTACTTAAATAACATTCTAGGCATCAACATGCCCTATGTCAAAAATTCCCTCAACCAAATAAGGCCCTTTTGTGATTTTTTAAAAAACAAAGCTATTGTGAGATATAAGATGTTTATGCAGTTAGGAGTTGATGGAGGTCAACAGTCTAAGGTTATTCCTAGTTCAACTTCTGTATAAACCATTGATGTCATTATGGGAAGACTACCCTCTAGGATAAAATATATTTGATAAATAAATTATATAAAATACAGCACATAGTAAGATTTGACCTTGTACATGGCTAATTTTTTCCAATAAGTAACAGATTTAATATACATAAGTATGCAAGATCCAACCAGGCAACAGAAAGGAAATCTCTTCATATGACAATGTCACTAACTAAATTCATGTGTACTCTGAGCTTCAAAGCTAAGTTATTCTCAGAGAACATTCTTGAGCTAAAACAACTATTGAATTTTTGCTGAGTGTCTAAGAAAACACCTCAAAATGCTCTTGCAGCTGTTGGATGTTGCTCTCCCTACTGACACTTTTTATATCAAGGCAGTTATTGCCTCTATATTGCTGAGTTTCATCAGTGCCAAAGAATGAATGAATCATACATAGGATTTAGGAAAAGGAAATTGAGCTTATGCCCATACAACACTAAATGCTAAAAACAAAACAATATGAATTCTTCTTTTAGGTAGAAAATGCTCATTGGCTTTCTACCAACATTATGATGCGGTCAAAAGAATATCTTAACCTGGTAATCTCATCAAAAATATCATGTTTGTATTTAAACATAAATCAAGTGATCATAACTCATTAGTCAAACCATCATGTGAAAAAAAGGAAAATCCAGGTCAGAGTGATGAGAGCTCTTTGCTTACCTGTACAAGTGGAACATGTAATTATCTTCCATGCTATCACCCCACCTTTAGGTTAATTCCTACTTTAGGGCTTAGCAGAGTGGTTGGCATATTCTAGGTGCTTAATACGAACTAGATGACTGATTTATCAAAATAATTTAGCTAAGAAATAAAGAGCCTCGAAAATGTGTTGTGCCAAGATTCTGATACCTTTATTTCTCAAATGCCAGATGACAAGGTGACTCCAAACCTAGCCAGGGTTCAATCTACCATTCCACACTGCCTCTTGATTTGATGCCTGGAAGGACTAAGTGACCTAAGGGACTGACTCTCCATCATACCATCATATTCCTACAAAGAGAGAGCTGGAATTAGAACTCAGCTAACCTGATTTGCAATCCAATCTTTTCTCCTCCATCATCCCATTAAAGACCACTACTCTCAGCCATTCCAAACTCTGGGTCTGCTTGTCCCCTCACTTTTATCCTTTTGGCACTTTCATTGCAATTTTCCTAAATCTTTATGGCGGGAGAACATTGAGTCTTCAGATCATACCAAAAGCCAGAGACTTAAAGTATCAGCAGAGTTTGCTATTCTCAGCTTTCCTCCAGTATCCATTATCTCTCTGATCTCACACATCTCACACTTCACCCTCGGGACAAACCCAACTCTCCAGGACACATGCAGAAACAGCCACAAATTCTCATATGAACTCAAGTTTGCCATCTTTACTCTGACTCTCTGGATAACATTAACACTCTCCATCAGGTCAGTCCATGTGACCACAATTTTTATTCCCTATTAATAATCCATTCTCTGTTAGGATCTTTGAGTCATAGATTTAGAACAAGAAATAACCTTAGTTTTTAATGTCTTATACCACCTCATTTTACAGATGAGAAAACAGAGAAAAAAATTAAGAAAGTTGCCCAGGTCACTCAGATCATAAGTATCTGAGGAAAAGATGTGATACCAGCTATTTCTGACTCTCCATTATCAGCTTATTATATATTTTCTGCCTTTTGTAACAAACATTCATGAGTCAAATATCATGACTCCTCCCTCCACAAAGAGCTTCAAAAAAAGTCAGTATTTTTTCTAGATTATTACAGCATCTTATAACTTCTGGGGAATTAAATTCACATTTGATGACTCAAAAGCATTGCTAATTTCATAAGCAATAATATAGTGCTATAAACTTATTTTCTCAAATCTTTTTTTTATCTGATCCTCACTTACATCTTGCAAGTTCTAAGCTATCTCTTTTTTATCTTTCTTTTTGCTGCTCAATTGGAAATTATTTTTCTTTTCTTCAGTTTAACATTTTCTATATCTAGTCTTTTTTTAGCCTGAATTAGTTCTATTCCTCTTTTCCATATCAAAATCTTGCTTCTTGATACACATTCCCTAATAAGTTATCTGACCATTTACCATCTTAATATGTCATCTTATTGTTTACATTTTGAAAATCATTTACATCATAAAATGTTTCTGCATACTTGCCAGAAAATCTTTTTAAGTTATTTCTTTAAAAGAAGGAAACTTCACCTATTTTCTCTGCCCAAGTTCTTAAGAGTGACCTGGCATTCAGTGATACAACCACCTTGAACCAATTCCCTCTTCCAAATTGGAACCAGCATGATACTTCACTGCTTTTTTCTTACCCCTGTTCCTCATTTGAGCACTAATAGCCCCTCCCCTCTAATGACCTTGTATCAGGCTTTCATTGTTACAAGTAAAGGTTAGGGAATATCTCAGAGCCTCTACTCCTCACCACCCTTAGCCCAGTGTATATTTTAATAATATGTTTATTGATACATTTTGTTTTCAAATCATCAGTTATCTCCCCTATAATCTCTATGACCTTCTTCTCTTCCAGAGACATTCATTATAACAAAGAATTATTTTAAGAGGAAGAGAAAAAAAATCAGCAAAAACAATCAACATATTGAAAAAATCTATTATATAAAATGTTTCATGTCTAAAATCCCTCACCTCTGTAAAGGAATGGGGACAGATGTTCTCTAACATCTCTTCTTTGGGACCAAGTTTACTCTATATACTTTTGCAACATTCAAGTCCCATTGCTTATTGTTATTGCTCTTCGCATTACCCTTGCTATAGATATTGTGTATATTATTAACAGCTAATCAGTTTTCCTAGCACTGCTTACATTAGTTAATATAAATCCTTCTGTGCTTTCTGGTCTTCATCATTTTCACTGTTTCTTACACCATTTAAATATTCCATGATATTTACCCTGGATTACCTCGCCATCAAACCAGGTAAATTGCCAGAGATTTAAACACCTTTTTGCAATTCATCACCAATTTACTAACATCACTAACTTTTACAATCAAAAGGTCTTCATTTTATCTGAAATAAATCTCATATATGTTACCTAAATTAGGGGCCCCCACGAAAAGGCATTCTAACACAGGGGAAAAACTGCTGCAGTAGGAGACCTGGGTGCAAATTCTAGACTTCAGATCTATTACTTGTCTGACTTTGAGGCAAGCCACTTAATCTCTGTAGGACTCAGTTCCTTCATTTGTAAAAGGAAAGAGCTGGGCTAGAAGATATCAAAAATCCCATCCCATTTTCAGTTTATAGTCTTATAATTCATTGCCATGGAAATCTGCCTAAATATTTGTAAACTTCTGGTAATAATTAACATTAAAAAATGAATAAACTTCTGGTAGTTCACTGGCAACTAACTTTACTCTGTCTCTTAATTCAGTCACTTTTTATGTGAAGTTACATACAAATTCCTCTGTCTAGCATTTGGCACTCTTTCCAATAATGTCTCTTCCACCTTTCTTCCACATTACTTTTCTCTCCAAACTCCAAAGCCCAATCATATCGGCTTGCTTGTTGTTCCTGAAACAAACACATTCCATCTCCTGTCTCCTTGCCTTTGAACTAGTGGCATCCCATGCCTGGAATTCTCTCTCCTTATCCTCTGTCTCTTGGGATCCCCGTTTTCCTCCAAAACTCAGATTTAATGTTTTATTTTATAGAAAATTTTTCTTGATACTCCCAGCCTCTCTCTAGTTACTAAAATTTTTTCTCCAAATATTCAGTTTGTATATAATTACATTTGCATATATGTCTTCCTGCTAAAAAGCAAGTTACTTGAGGTCAGACACTATTATTTCCTTTTTCTCTTTGCATTTCTAGCACTGAGGACAGTATCTGGGACATCAAAGATACTTAATGATTATGCAATGATTATAGATTGGTATAGTTGGAAACAAAATGTTTTTGAAAGTACCTGAGCATATGAAAATTATCACTATACATATTACCTGACAAACTCATACTCAGAACCATAGTTCTTGGATTCACATTTGTTTGTATCTCTGAATTATATAAAACGTGTGTGTATGCATTCTCAAAAAGATGGACATATATAATGTTAGTTGGCAGTCTAGGGGCAGGAGAGTACAAAGCTGCTAACTGTGGAGAGGTAAGATACTTACTAGCAAATGAACTCCAACTACTGATTGATATTTGAAATATCTAAATGTATTTAACCAACTGTATTAATCAAATATTAAAAAAAAATAAATTTATTTTTCAGGGTTTCTAGTTTAGCTTTGAAAGGTATACTCTCATTTATAAAATAAAAAAAATATTCTTTTAAAATGAAAAATAATTTAATGTTTAGGACTAGGTATAAACTAATTGTTAGTACTTAAGTAGCCATAAGCTAGAGTGAAATGAATGCTGATTTTGGAATCAAAGATATCAGAAGTCTTGATTTCAGATCCTAACTCTGAGACTTTGCATATTTTTCACCAATTGAAATTTTTACTTAGCCTTTTAGGCCCAAATTCCTAATCTTTAAAATGAAGGGATTTTACTAAATGACTTATAAAGAATCTTCCAGGTCTAACTATAATCCTGTATAAAATCCTCTAATTTCTAGGATTTTGAAAGTATATATAACTCTTCAGAATAAGAAACTTCCTAATTTTGTTAATCTGTATGTGTATGATCAGTACACATAAAGGACCACAAATCACATACAAAACATTATTTCCTTCTCCCCATTAAAAACCCAACAATATTTGTATATCTTTTTCCATATAGTTTTAAAACTATAAGGAAATTCAGTAGTATCAAAAAATTCACCACTGAAATCATAATTCAATTATATACTAGGCAAAACACATTTAGAAATTTACCTTTGTATGAGAGTTTGAGTCTTGGAATATTTTGTTTAGATGGTTCAATGACTGGAAGTAACACCACAATCATACTTAGTATGACAAAGGCATGCAGGGGGTGTAAATCTTGGCTTCCAATCTTTTCTCTTTGATCCTTTTTGGCATTCATGGCTACAAAAAGTCCCTCCTTTTGGACAATGCTAATTTAATCTGAAAGGAAAGAAAAAAATAGAATGTTGTTTTATTATTTGATCTAAACACAGCAATAATCTAATGCAACTATTCTCAAAGAAAATAACATAAAACTATTATGGTTGGTCCCAAGATAAACTCACATGGATTTTTTCCAGATTTAAATAAGTAATTAAGATACCATATTTATATAAGCATTTTACTTCAAGTTGTTTGCTTATATATTGCTTTATTTCTTTTGCATGAGATCTTTGAAAGACAAAATAAAGCAAAGCACTCATTATGACACTCAGAGTTGACTTTACAAATAGATAAAATAGGTGACTGCATTTGAGATTGATTTCTTTGGGTTCATTTGTGCTCTGTTTGTACTCTACTAAAATTCATTTGGAACAGTTAGATGGCATAGTAGATATAGTACTGGGCCATGGAG
Source organism: Myrmecobius fasciatus (assembly GCA_023553655.1). NCBI lineage: Eukaryota > Metazoa > Chordata > Mammalia > Dasyuromorphia > Myrmecobiidae > Myrmecobius > Myrmecobius fasciatus. Next base: position 88,228 of record JAJPUD010004288.1, read on the forward strand.
TCAGGAGGATCTCAGTTCAAGTTCTGTTGTAGACACTTAACCCTTACTAGCAGTGTGACCCTGGGCAAATCACTTAACCCCAATTGCCTTGCAAATTTTTAAAAATAAAACAAAATTAATAAAAAAAAACAAAACAGTTTGCACAATGAGCAGAGAACTGGGTCTGGTGTCAGGAAAACTCACCTTCCTGAGTTCAAATCCAGTTTCAGACACTTATTGGCTATGTTATTTAATGAGCTATGTGACTCCTGAATGGGAGAGGTATAGGAGGGAAGGACTGGGTAAATCACACAGTATAGTTTGCTTTTAATTTTTATACAAGTAATATTAATTTTAAATGAATATGAAGGAAAGACTTGAATGGAAAAAGTGAAAGCTTAAGGGATAGGTGAGTACGGGAATGGAAGGAAAAGGATACTACTGAAAGTTCCACTTGAACTTGTGGTCATGGTGATGAGAGGGGGAGTGGCTTCACATACTAATTATGTCACAGTTTATTTGTTTTGTTTTATTTTGTTTTTTAAACAACAATCACCTTTTCAATTCCAAGTAGCACATTTCTAAAAGTTCCAGCCACTTGGTACTTAAAGTACCCAATAAAATTCTGGGAAGAGAGTAATAGTTACGTCTTGCTATAGTCTGAAAATGATTTTAGTACTCTTTTGTAAATCTTGCACAAATACATTTAGCACCTTCTTTGAGTTCATCATTAATCAGCAGTATATTCCAACAATAATTCTTAAATGACTTATGAAGCAAAAATGAAAATATATAGCATCTGGATTCATGTTTAAAGGGGTCCAACAAGAATGAATGCTCAAGGGAAGTAAATACATGGTTGACAAAATGTTTCAGGGATAATGGCTATAAAGACCCTGAATTTAATACTCTGAGAATTTAATACTCTTGAGAAAGGCAAAATTCTTCTGGATTATTTTCTTAGTCTTAGGTCCCCAGGCCAGAAAACTTATTGGAAGGTAAGTTGGTCCTAATATTCCCTCTGAATGTTCAAGTTGCTCTCAAAATCTCCATAGGGTAGGGTGAGGAGGTGTTGAGGAGGTGAAGCATAACTAAGCAGACCTTAGAAGTCCAAGATTAGCCAATATGCAGCCTTACAGAAGAAAGGAAGCCTTGTGCAAAACTCAGTCTCAAATACAGTGAAGTATTCTAAGTCCCTGATGTTGTCTTGGAGTGTGGTAAACTATAACATGGCCAAGAGATTACTGGCATACAGACAGATTGGTAGCAGTTGAACTAAGTTAAAAACAGTAAGTCTGTTCATGAAGCAACGTATAATATTTGAGAAATAAACAAAAGTTATGCATAGCATTGATTTGAGAGGATCCTATATAGAATGATCTCTCTATTCTTCTATCTATTCTATCTTATATTTGAGGAGAGAATAATGAGGACTGACCCATGATTTCACTAGTTTAAGGAGCTAACAATAATAATTGCTAACATTTATATATTTACTGTATGAAAAGCAAAGGATAAAGCACTTTACAATTATTATCTCACTTGATTGTCATGATCTTGGGAGGTAGTTATTATTATATCCCTTTTACACATAAGGAAACTGAGATAAAGAGAGATTAAGAAATTTACCCAGTGTCTCATAACTAGTATCTAGGGTTAGATTTGAATTCAGCTCTTTTTGACTCCAAGCTGAGCACTGCACCACTTAGCAATGAGAAAATTCTGTACCAAGGCAGATCCGCATTTGCTCTGAAATTTACAGCCTTAGAGAAGTTGTGATTTGACCATGGCCATATGCTGGTTTGTTACCATTAATTCACGTCTTCCAGAACAGTAAGAGGTTAAGTGTTTTGCCTAGGATCACAAGCATATAGTATATATCAGACTTAGGACTTGAACCCAGATCTTCCCAGCTCTTTATTATTATATTTATAATTGAGCCTTCAACCTTTATCCTGAGACAAACCAAGTCCTGGAAAGACTTTAATCTAAAAATGGCAACTGCTTCCTGGGCCATTGTTAGTGATTTTGACCCTTATCTTATCGCTGAATTTCAATGACTGGAGGAGAGATTGAGGCTGATAACTTTGTTTGGCTCTTCCCTACTCATATCCAATTAACATGTAAGTTAAGACATCACCTTCATGATGTCATTTGTCCTCTTGAAGAACAAAGTACCCCCACCCCACAATAACAATAACTGAACCTTATACTATATGTGAATCAATATAAACATGCAAATATAAATCCAGTGAGTTTGAATAAGTTCTTAAAGGGAATGTATCTGTAATTAAACACATAAAACATCTCACTTGTATTATATTTCTTTACTTGAAGAACAATTTAAAGAAAGTCATGACAATATTACATTTATAATCATTTCAATCTTTTTTATCTATTACAATCATTAGGTCAATTTTACACAACCAATTAATAAGTATTTATTAGTTATTAGGTTTTAGGGATACAAAGAGAAAAGCAAAATAGTTCCTGTCCTCAAGAGGCTCATATTGAAATAGACGGCATGAATCTATGTAATGGATATTTGATCAATGTGCAAATTATATAATTTCATATTTATACATATATGTATCTATGTACATAGATAACACACACACACACACACATATATATATATATATATATATACATACACACATCTTTCATAGGCACACAATCGTATTTTCCTATGATCATTTTTTTAATGTCAGACCTTTTTCCCCCCCAGAGGTAAAAAAAAAATGGGAACACTAGTACTATTTTTTAAAATCTCACACTTAAGAAATCCAATATTTCCTTCAAATGAGATGCATAACTTTACCACTGTAGTGTGTGTCTGTTTAGTTCTCAGACATTAACTTAATCAAATGGTGAATCATTTCATCTAAATCTATATGCTAAAACAAAACAAAACATTCAATTCATCTGAACTCAATCCAGCAAACATTTTAAGTGTTAGGCTTTGAGAATTAAATTTAAAAAACATAGAAAAAGAACCAAGAATTAGGCTCTGAGAATTAAATTTAAAAAACATTGAAAAAGAACCAAGAAACCTACAACTAACTTGTATCATACCAACTTATCTTATTTTCACTTAGTAAGAGTGTTGATGCTTCTTTAAGGACAAATGGACAAGTAGCAGTTATTGACTGAACAATTAATTAATCCTAGTGATTAAATGATAAGAGATTCTGATAATCTGATAGCAAAGTGTCTATTTACTTATAACAGCTATCATACAACATAAATTGAAGCACCATATTATATAACAGACATTCACTCAGCTAGTTATGATAGTCATGACTAGTCTTGCTCATCAGCAGAGTAAACAACTACTTAAGTGGTATGATTTGAAAGTCTATACAAACTTACTGTCTTCCCATGCCCCTAAATCCTTCCACAATCACTCTCCTACAGAATCTAAAATTCCTGTCATAAGAAATTAAATCATTTTGGTTTTCTGTTTCTAGAAAGTTCTGGCAAAAATGTAAACACCCTTGGGAAAGTTAACATTAAATTATTGTCTACTATCAACACCTTAGTAAAAATTAGCTTTACAAGACCATTTCCAAGCCATAGTTAATCAGAAGCAAGATAAAGGTTTTGATAGGGCATGTGGTAAAGATGATAAGAAAAGAGAAAAAGAAATCCAGAACACAGGAATTAGCCTCTATAGAGGGACATAAAAGGTCATGACCTTGACTATATGTAGTAGGAGAGAGGAAATATGAGCATGGGAGGTTAATGGAGGTACATGAAAGAGAACCAAAGAATCTGTTCCTGTCTCACAATTTAAACTCTACCTGTCTCACAATTTTGCCTAGGATTGTCTATAACTGTCAATATAAAATAATTTGATTTAAGTTTAAGCTGTCATCCAATTTTTTTTTGATTGGTCCTGCCCATTTTCATTAATGCATGGAAATACATCTTATTTTCTGTATCGCTAAAATTTCTAAAAAATTGTGTCAACAGATATGCTGTAATTCTCATGCTGCTCATTTCGTGGTGTACAACATTCATGTGTGCTCACACACACAAAAGAAAAAGAAAAGAACTCCGTTTGTTCATTTTATTAGCAAAAACAACCTTAGTGCTGGACATTTCCTGGTAATTAATGGCCAACTGAGGTTAATGGCCCTTGCCTGTGCATTGGGCTATCTACTCCTCCTAACTGGTCATTAATTCCTAAGACATGCCCTGTGCCTCCATCACCGTAAGTTAGGGAGATTGATGTCTTAATACTCAATGAACAGTAGTCATACTGTTTAGTGTAACCCAGATCATTAATATTGTTAAATATGTTAAAATGAAAGAATTGCTTACTTTACCAGGATGACAAGTCTGATAAGTGCCCACACGTGCCGAAACATGCTCAAAATAAGCTAGAAACTTTTTTTTTAAATCTATATTGCTTCATAAAACAGTCATTTGGTGCTTTTTTGCTGTTTAGAATTCTTCCCTTCCCCCCTTTGTCCTCCAAGGGATTAATTCAATTCTTGAAGTCCAATTGTGGCTCTTTTAATTTGAGATAATTTATGGATGAGATGGCTAGCCAGGAACTTCTCCATTAATCTATTGATATGTTGCCATCTTCTATAACATTTGGGTGTGTGCTTCTGGCATCTGGGAGGAATTATATAGGAAAGTAGGTGTGATTTAACTAAAAGTGGGTGGATTTAGTGAATTGCATAGGTTATACTGCATGCTACTGTCTCTAACAAGTAAGACCTGGAGCCAATTAACTAAATGTAATCCATTCCAGATGCTCACTGGAACAAACAGCACTCTAGGGGATCTTCAGATGTAGAGCCAGTGGGGAATTTTCTGATTATGAGAGGCTTTTACACACTGTTCCACTAAATCAGAGATCTAAATGCATAATCTAACACTTGAAGAGACCATGTGCCTTTTCCCCATGGAAAATAAATTGAGAAAATATGGAATAAATGGTAATTTGTTTGCTAATATTACATTTTCAGCTATAAAGGGTACAGAATATTATTAATAAGTTACATGGATATGTTTAATTTTTTGAAAAACCTTATTTGTGAAAAAATATATTTATGATTAGTTTCTCCATTCTAATCAAAGAGGATTGAGACCTTCCAACTCCTCTAGAAGGTCAAACAAGAATAGGAAAATTCTGGTCTAGAGGATGGGGTAATTATTAAGTATCCATTTTAAATAAACCTGTATTCCTTTGTACTTCAATTATTTAAAAGACTTCCTTCAATCTCAAGAGACACTAAAAGTCCCCCTTAAACTGACCAAGTGTTTGGACTAATTGGGGCTGACACTCTGAGTTAGATGCTCTTACTCAATGTATTAACTGGAAAAAAGAGACAGTCCTTCAATTATTAGGGAACAGGATATTTTTTCCATGTACAAGTCAGAACCATGGCCAAGTAATGATCATGCAGCAGTAATATGAGAAACACTAATACCAAAAAAGGCCATAAAAACAATGATCGGCAAACAAATGGAAAAAGAAAAGAAAAATAAAGTGGTTTCATCTTTTCAGAAAGTTGGAGGATAATACATATAACCATCAAATATTTTGTCATTCAGCTGACATAGTGCAAGAAAAAGACAAAAGCAGAATATTTGACACCTGAGATTGTAGTATACATTTCATATGATTAAAAAAATTAGAATTTAGCAATCCATAGTAGGATTTATAAATATAGTGACTTACGTAAACAAAAGAACTATATGTTTTTGTCCTATTATAGATAGGCCTATCTTAGAATTTGAGAGCTGGAAGCAGCTATAGAAAGTCCAGCCTCCTTCTGATGAAGAACCTGGAAGCACTTCCCCTTACACCCTCAAAAATTAGTGGCAGAGACAGGACTAGGAAGCAAGATTACCTAACTCCCAGCACTTCACTATGATATTATTTCTTCCTAGTTTTCAGACTTGCCCTCTTGGAAAATTATTTTCACTAAATCACTGATTCACAAAAACCATATAGAATCACACCCATCCCACTCCAGAATAAAATCTACCAGAAAGGACTCTGGACACCAAGCCTCTCCTCTCCTCCCTGGGGAACTGATCCAATCAATTTTGGATTTCCTGCCCATAGGCTAAATGGTCCTGAATGAAGAACAAGTGAAGGTAAATTAACTCGACCCACTGTATTTAGCTCACTCCATACTATGCTTCTCATTCTAACTAGCAGACATCTACTTCAAGTTGTTTTGTCATCAGTGCTGCCAAAACCATGAGGCCTCCTCCAAAGATCCTAGAGTAGTCATCAAATCAACACTAACAAGGTTTCTGAAAAGAGATTGACTGATGGCTCCATTCATCATAGAACAAAACTCTTTCTTGGCCATCTTTCCCCAATGGATATTGCCTTCCTTATTAGAATGTAAACAACTTGAAGGCAAGTTTCATTTCTATAATTGTAATCCCAGCACTTTAGCAATTACTGATACGTTATAAATACTTAATAATTTTTTTCACTCATTCATTCAAATTCAGAGTTAGGAGGGATCATGGAGATTAAATGGTCAGCAATGCTACCTGAATTATATATTTCCTCCAAAGCATATTCTAAAGACCAAGAGGTTATGTGTTGATCTAATCCTAGAACTATCACCTGGAAAGTGTAAACTAGAATAGCATCTCAGGCATGATATGAGATATTAGATTTATCCAAATCTAAATTGCCTATATATAAGCATAAGAATATATTCCATAAATGAGAATGAAAGTAACTAACAAATACCTAAGCCATTCAAACTGAGATATGGAAAACTTTTATTTTTTTCCCTTAATAGTATTTTTTTCAATTACATGTAAAGATAATTTTCAGTATTCATTTTTGTAAGATTGTGTTATATTTTTCTCTCCCTCCCTCTTTTAACTACTGCCCCCCAGTAGTCCCATATAGTCTTGTGAAAGAAAAATGAGAACAGAAGGAAGAGAAACCATGAGGACAAATAAATAAATAAATAAATAAAGTGAAAATAGTATGCTTCAATCTGCCTTCACTCTCCATAGTTCTTTGGATTTGAATGGCATTTTCCATGTCAAGTCTATTGTTACTGTCTTGGATCATTGTATTGCTAAGAGCTAAGTCTTTCATAGTTGATCATTACACAACTTACTGTTACTGTATACAATGTTCTTCTGGTTCTGCTCATTTCACTCAGCCTCAATTCATATACATCTTCCCAGGCTTTTCTAAAATCAGCCTGCTCATCATATTCTTATAGAACAATAGTATGCCATTACATTTATATATCATAACTTATTCAGCCCTTCCCCAATTGATGGAAATCCATTCAATTTACAATTCCTTGCAATCACAGAAAGAACTGCTATAACATTTTTGTACATATGGATATAGGAAAACTTTGAAAAGATATTTAAAACCAATTATTATTATTATTGTTTGATTTCCTCAAGAAGATACAAAATTTTTCCATTCAGTCACTTAGTCACGTCTAACTCTTTGTGACCCACTTTGACAAAGATACCGGAGTGGTTTGCAATTTTCTTCTCTAGCCCATTTTACAGATGAGGAAACTGAAGCAAACAGAATTAAATGACTTGACCAACTATTAAGTGTCCGTGACCAAATTTGAATTCAGTTGTTTTTGACTCCAGGCAAGTCCTCTATCCATTGTTTCACTTAGGTGCCCTAAGAGAAAGTGAGCATTCTGATATTAATCATATTTATCTAGCAACAGGCTCAGTTTTAGCCATTTAAATCTAGAAAGAAATCATTTCACTGCACTTTGTCTTGGTCAGGACAAATCTGCAATGTTATGTCTATCAGTTTTTGGTTCTATACAACTAAAATCCAGAGAATGGCAAATGAAATATTTGAGTGGTCTGAAAACCATCTTAATACAAAAAAATTGTCAGAGATACTATGAATATATAAGGTTCACATAAGAAAATAGTAAGAATATGCAAAAGGCTATCACGAAAAAGTGTAAATAGCTTCAACTATTTATCAAGAGAACAGAACCAAACTTTTTGATGATAATTACTTTGATAATTTTTTCCCTCATATATGTAGCAAGCCCTTCACTGTTTTGTCTGGTAACCCATTCATCTTATATCCATCCCATCCATGCCCTTCATAAATCATCAATAGATGATCTTCTGATTACTACTCCTTTATTTTCCACACCATACAAAAAATTAAATAAAAGTAAAAGGACCAGCGTTTTCAGAAATATGGAATGAACCACTTAAAGCATTGTTGGGGAGGTAAGAGTTTTCCTTTTAAAATCATTTTCCTCTAGGTTCCAGTGGATTGTTAATAACCATTTAGAATAAACCAAGATTCGGTTATGTTAGAATGTAAGCTTCTTCAGAGCAAGGTCTGTTTATTTTGTAATAATAATAATAGTTATATAGCACTTTAAAGTCTGCAAAATGCTTTATATAACCTGCCATTTTAGGATCAAAGATTCAGAGTTGAAAAGGGATATGATGGAAATATGCTTTGTTCTTAGTAAATAATAAATATTTGATAATTAACTTAAGTAACAGAGGTAACAAAGACATCAAGAAGGCAGGATTTGCAGATGGATAAATCATCTTTGGATAAAAGAGAGGTGACTAAGAAAATAATTTCTTTGTCTATTTTTAACAAGATAATTTAGGTACAGATCTTGGCTACATGTCAATTATTATTATGCATTAGCAAAATTAATCTTGTCAAATATTTAAAATGATTATTTAAATATATATTTATTTTGCTCATGGGCAGCATTAAAGAAATCAATAACAATAATGATGCACAGATCACTTAAGCCTCTGTAACTTAAAAAAAAGTCAAAAGGACAGGAAATTAATTTATATTTGGCCAAACATGCATCTTTGGAAATTAATTTCTAACTCAAATCTGTTAATCAAAATTTATTTCTGCAGTGGAGTCATTGGTTCTCATATTAATATGCTCAGACATAACTTGAAAATCAATATCTATTAGCATTCCCAAAATAATGCCTGTTTTTAAAAATTTAACAATATATTTTATTTACAACACAAAGTTTAAAACAATATTGAAAGAATGAAATAAGTAGTAAAAAACATTCATGAAAGCAAGACACAGTCAACATGGCTTTACAGAATAAAATGATAGGGACATTTTTCTTATCTCAGGAAAACGACGAATGAATCTATTCATCAAATACAAATGTCAACAACAAAATCATCAGCATGTTTGGATTTCACATGTAAACTAAAGCTTTAAATGATTACATTATAGTATATACAAAAACTAGCTAAAATGCTATACTTGGGGCAACTAGGTGGCACAGAGGATAGAGCACCAGCTCTGAAGTCAGGAGGACCAGAATTCAAATCTGATCTCAGACACTTAACACTTCCTAGCTATGTAACCCTGGGCAAGTCACTTAACCTCAATTGCCTCAGCAAAAAAATAAAATAAAATAAAATACTATACTTTCTGATATATGTTATAAGGTCAACACAAGTAAAGTGATATCCATACAATTGTAAATAAACAATAACAATAAAATCTCAGCAAATTTACTTTCACCTGTATTTCCCAATGAACTTCTTAATCCAAGGAAAAAACATGTAGTAGAAAAGCATATGACTTTCAACTTCATAGACTATTAAATTTTCCAGGGTTTCTGATAATTTTCAAATGACAAAATATATAATGCTGAATGAACCCCAATATAACCTTGAAATTATTTGAAAAATAGAAAAGATATGTTAAATAATTTAATGTTATTAGGCTCCTTTTTAATATACCTCATGAAATACCTGAAGGAATTCTAAATTTGCTTTATTTCAGAGCAACTTAAATGAAAGTATGTGTATTATATTTAAAAAATCTCTCCTTTCACCTCATGAACAAAAGAATTAATTGGGAAGAAAATAACCAAGACATGAAAACAATAAAGCTTGAAACTCTATAGAAACCTTTTTATTATATCATATTCCTTCTTTATCATATTTGGTTGAACTTGGCAACCAGTACCCATACTAAGTTCAACAGTAGACAAATAACCAACCTGTAGGGTTAATTATTTGCAATAAGTACCTAAAATAAACAAATCCATGAACTCAAAGAGTGATTTTTCTTTCCAAATGTCAGAGAGGCTTCTATGAATTTTATTGTCAATCCATCAACTATTCTTTATGCTGACAGAATTCTACTGAGCTTTGTAGAATTTCACTTTTTTTTTCTCTTGCAATGCTTGTTTCTAATTATGTTTTATGTGTATTTTATGTGTGTATTTTAAAAGTTATCTTCTCATTAAACACATACCCATTAGTAGAGTAAGCAGAAGAAATTTATCTGAGTAATAGTATTTTGCTAAATATTCTACAACATGGACAATTCGTCTTTTAGTCCAATATTTATACAATATAAAAAAAGCTTATAAAAAAACAATTATTTTGAACAATTCACCTGGGATCATTCCTTAAAATGTTAAATATATAATTTTAGACCATTTTAGACTACTTTAAAGACAAAGCATAGCTGAAGGAATCAGAAAGATCTCAGTTCAAGACTTTTTTCTGAAGCTTTTTGACTTTGGACAAGCGTTTTAATCTTTCAGTGCCTCAGGTAACTTTTTAAAACTAAATCAAATGCAGAAAAACTCACTTGCTTGTTAGAGGGAGTTTCATCACAAGACATTCTCTTAACGCATTAAATTTTAGGTACAAAAAAAATCTTACTTATTAAAAGGTCATGGCAGATGAAACCTGTACAATTAATCATATCTCAAGTTTACCTTTCAAAATCTCATTAGAGATATCTGTACCAAAAGAAAAAAAAAAAGTTTTCTCTAAATAAAGTTCTCTGCTGTGAAATCCAGTATCCAGTACTGGTGGGGGGGAGAGGGGGGGGAAGACAACAATGGTGTCTTTTCCTCTAATTATAAAAACAAAATGTAACATTATTGGATTCTTCCCCTATTACTCTCCAAAAACTAGCTTCAGTAAGACAGTTAGGCAAGTTTGAAAATCACACATTAGAACACTGCGCTTCTTGTGTGCTACTATCCAATAGAAGCATTAAGTCTTGTCTCTGACATGTGCCCTTGGCCTTGGCTCAAAACTCACTAGTATTAGACCTGGCTGAAAAAATTAATATCATTATTAAATGTATATAGTTATATTTGTCTTAAATTTTGTCCTTTCCTTCCTCATAGGAATGTCTTAGATGGTTGATTACCATCATTAAATTTAGGCTTTGTTTAAAGCAGCAGTGGAAATCAGCATGATGAATTTGCAAGAGCATTTGTTTGGGAGTCAGCGGTTGTAGGTTCTGATCCTGGTGCTGCTATTGATGCCATTTGACCTTGAACAAGATACTTTATCTGGGACTGGAGAGTCTTAAATGAAATGATTTCTAAGATAATTTCTAACCAAATTTTTAAATTCTAAATATGTAAATATACATATATATAACTGCATATTATACACATATGTGTACATTCCCATATACAAATCCATATGGTGAAACAATTATCCTTTAAATAAAAAAGTCCTGAAAAAGGGTTGGCAGGACTATAAAGTATTTAAGAATGTGAAAACATCTTAAGGGGGAAATGATTGGAAATTCTCCCTAAAATGAATTATACAGACAAGAAGAAAAAGACCAAAATGAAGGCTTATAGTTTTTAGAAGCAATATAAAGACAACCAAAATATTTCTAAAAAATTAAAATTAAGAAAGAGGGAGTATGATAAATTGTACAGAATCAACCCCAGCATTAGGATGACAAGATCCACTACATCAGCTACATACAAACTACTGACTTTGGGCCAGTCACAATCTCTCAGTGTCTCAGTCAACTCCTAATTGCAGAGAAGGCACACAACTGCTTTGGTAGAGGAAGTTTGCCATGGAGAGCTCCTTATATCAATTAAATCATGTTTGGTGAAAAAGAAAACAAAAACAAAAACCCTGAAATTATATTGGCCCATATTCACACATTTGGGAATGAACAACTATAAATTTAACAAAATTAGGACACATAATGAGTAAAGAAAGGTTTGGAAACTGATATCTCAAATATTGGATTTTGACCACTGACGGGTATTATGACAAAACTGTCACTTTAGGAAGGCAGATAAGATTTTATTGGTATTTGAAAATAGGAATCTAGAATTCCAAATTTAAAAAAAAATTAGGAATACAATGCATTCTATTTCCCTGATTGTTGAACTCCTATATAACATCTGGATCAAGATTAATTAACATATTTACAATATAATTTTATGTAAAGGCTACAGACTTGTGATTTTAAAATAAAGAACCATATTATAATATGAACATGTGTTTGTCCAAATTTGAGTCTATATGTATCAATTATATATATCTATATGTGTAAACAGTTAGTGTACTTTAAATTTATATACATATAATAATTTGTTTTATGTTCAAAAAATATTAGAAATTTCCAGTGCTTCAGTAGGATAATATTGTCGTTGTTTATGGTCTCATCATTTCCTTAAGAAGCCTTAAATAATTCAATACCACTCTCAGTTGCCTCTTTCATTTTTAGGCTGGTTTTCCCCTTTCTCCACAACACTCAGGGCACAGTCTGTCATATACAACATGTGCTTTGTTTTCAGGATTTAGAAAAAAAATGAGATCTTTCAAACCTTAATTATGATCTAAAAGCCTTCCATATTTCTAAGTACTTATTCCTACTTTGACATATTTACTACATGCTGTTCACACACCCAATTAATGAATGTGCTTCAAGATGAAAAAGAAAAATAATGTCTTCATGGATAGATATTTTATATTTGCTAAACTTTGAAAAGTGAATTCTGCACACATCAGAGAATCATCTTTCACTAATGGAGAAGCTGCAAATCAGTTTGAGAACTGGATTGTCATCAAGTAACATACTTAAGGCATAACTGTATTAACACCCAATTCCTGAATAACAAAGCAAACTAATTACTCAATGAGTTGTGTATATTGTAGGAGCTCATTAGATATTTGACAACTGATGTAATACATGGATTTGAAAAGTGAAGCAATATCTATACACCTACTAATAAACAGTCCAGTGGGATCAGATTGAGATGTAATTTAGTTTAGGGAAGGAAAAAAGAAGTGTATTTTTTTTCACTACTTTAAATCACACTTTAAACCATTCCAGAACCTGTAAACATGCCAAGTATTATTTATAATAGTTTTCAAAATTGCTGTATTTATAACATACCAAGGTTTTAGGTTGCTGCTCCCACAGATTCAGAAATATTGTGTTTCCTCAAAAATCTACCACCTTCATTATATGTATTCATATACATATATATGCACACTCATATGCATAGAGATATTTTACATAAATATCTATTAGTAAAATATTATAATGGGCATTTCATTTAATTATTCTTAAAATATAATTTTAAAATATATTAATGTGAAAAGAATTCAGGAACTACTACAATTTGTGAAATCTAATTTTTTTTATTTGTTAAAGAAATTGTCAGGCATATTTAAAACAAATCTGAAATATCCTTAGAAACTGTAAGAATGGCTGCATAGGTATTTACGAAACACTTGTGCATTAAGTATCATGAAATATGAAACCATATTTCCAAATATTCTTTCTTATTAATCAGAAATCCCAGGATTCTAAGTTTCAGCTGGAAGACATCCCCGCTAGAGATAATCTACTCCTCATTTTATAGATGAGGAAACTGAGGTTTACCATGGTTAAGTGACTTTCACAACATCATATAGGGAGTGAACAACAGAGTAATATATGAATACATAACAATACTAAATCTCAATGTGCAACCCTATAAAGGTGCTATAAGTAAATATAAGACCTTAGAGACTAAAAAGAATTTGAACTATTTTAACAGTTGAATAAATTCCCAGAATTATGTAACACATTTTAAGTTTTTTAAAAATGCCTTAGATCTTATTAATATTTGAGGACTATGCATTTATACCAATGAAGTGGTATGCTGACTGATGATAACTGGATAGTTAAAAAGACAATATTCTATCAAACAAGTCCATCTTTATTAAAAAGCCTTCCCATCTTCTTCACTAAAATATGTTTTACCTATTACTTATACGATTGCATCTTTCCAAATAATGCTCTTATCTGGTCTATCCAATTCCTGTTCTGAAATATTTGCTAGTGCTTTTGTTATTGCAGTTTTTTAGACACATCTGATTTTTTTATGACCCTATGGATCATATACTGTACATGGGATTTCCTTTCCCAGTAGATTAAGCGAAACAGGGGTTAAATGACTTGACTACAGTCACATGTCTAGTACCTGAAGGCATATTTGAATTGAAGTTTTCTTGACTTCATGTTCAGCACTCTATCCATTGAACCATCTCATTGCCTCTAACAACTAGTATTATAGCCACTAGTAATTTTTTTCTCTTAGTTTTTAGCCTTATAATCTCAAGTATATATTGAACAACTATTGCCAATGCATTTGATTCGTAACTTTCTTAATGAAGAAACAAGTCATGAACTTAGAGAATTTATCTAAGTTGATTTTATAGTTACTAAAGAAATATGAAGACCTAAAGATGGTCAGAAGAGTTATAAAGTCAACAGACTGTAAAATATGGGATAGATTTGTGCTTGGTGTTAACATTAACAGCTGGATAGTTTCTGTACTCTCCTCCCCCACCCTATCTCAGTTTATGTCTCCTGCCCAATTTTAAAAGGAACTATCTCCACCATATGGCTTTTGAAGCTGGTTCAAAAAGGAATCTAATTTTCTAGCATAGAATGTGCAGTCTATTTCTTCAATAAGATATTTTTGTTATATTTTGCTATATCTCCCATCATTATAAGTCATTATGAAATTGTCAAGTGCTTTTTAAAAATCAAAGTAAAGAAATGGATTTCATCTCAAGTAGTGGAATAACAAATCTGTCCACACCTTCCTTGCCAAAAGCTAATTATTGAACATTATCACACAAATAGAATTGCTAATTTCCTGATAGAATATTAAATACAGAATATTCAATATTAAATTAAAAAACATTGAGAACTCCTTTAGCACCTTCAAGTAACAGGGAAAACAATGCATGCTAACGTGTTTTTAGTAGGAGTGCTGTTGTTTTTATTTTTTATTTTGGCTCAGCCTGTGCTAATAACATTCCCTAAATTTAACATTCCCTAATTTAATTTCTGAAGAAATGAAAGAAATTAGATAAGCTAAAAGGAAACAATGGAAGCTTATACAATCTGGTAAGCAATGTTGTTTGTACAGTATAGCATTTGAACCCCCAACATAATTATTATTATTCCATATATTTCTTCTTCATTTAATAACTGGACAAAAGTTACCTGTAGCGGGTAGCTTGTGGAGCAAAATATCTGATTTTAAGTATACCTCTGATATTACTAGGGATTAGAGAGTACTGGTTTTAGACACAGGAATGTCTGGATTCACATCTTTCCCATGGTCACATCCTGCTATTAGCCATATATTTGTTTAAATTCTTTTTTTGCTACTACAATTTATCCTGTAATAGACCTTTTGAGATAGATTTCCTCTTTGATTTTTGACTTTGCTACCAGATTTAATCAGGTGTTCTACAAGAAATATTTCTTTGACACCGCTTTTATTCTTTAGTTTGGCCCTTCAGTAATATTCATTTAAATTATTCCAATAGTTTTATTGCTTCCACTTTATGCCACATTATACACAGATCTGACTATGTCATTTTGCTGCTAAATATTCTACCAGTACTTAAAGTTAAGTTTAAACTCCTTAGCATGACATTCAAGGCTTTCCACAATCTAGCATCAATCATCATTTCAGGTTTACTTCATATGTCCCCTTCCATGTGGGTGAAAATTCTCACAAAATGGCCTACTAGGTGTCCCATACTGTCTTAACCTTGGTTTCCTCAGTTTCCTACACCTATAATGGCTTTCTCTGTCATTCCCACCTGTGGAAGTTTGACTCAATATAATCCTTGAGACTTATAAATTCTCAAAGTCTATCCACCTTAACTCTGGAAAGAATTTCATTTATATTTGACAGAAATTATCTTTAGTTTTCCAATCATGGATAATTGACCTCAAGGAGGCAATTAGCCCTATTTGACAAAAATTGCTGGGAAAACAGGAAAATAATATATTAGAAACTTGACGTAGACATAATCGCATACCCCCATAACAAAATAAGGTCAAAATGAGTACATGATTTAGACATACAGGGGGATACCATAAGCAAATTAGGAGAGCAAGGGATAATTTATCTATCAGATATTTGGAGAAGGGAGAAATTTATGACCAAAGGAGAACTAGACAAAACTATGAAAGGGATAATGGACAACTTTGATGACATTAGATTAAAAAGGTTTTGCGCAAACAAAACCAACACAAATAATATTAAAAGGGAAGTACAAAGCTGGGATAAACTTTTTACAACCAATGTTTCTAATAAAGGTCTCATTTTTAAAATATATAAAGAGCTGTGTCAAATTTATAAAAATACAAATAATTACCCAATTGATAAAGCATCAAACATATGAACAATTTTCAGATAATGAAATTAAAGCCATCTATAATCTTATGAAAGAATTGTTCTAAATTACTATTGATTAGAAAAATGCAAATAAAACAATTCTGAGGTACCAAATCACAGCTCTCAGATTGGCTAAAATGATAAGAAAAGATAATAACTGTCAGAGGGGATGTGAAAAGATTGGGACATTCATGCATTATAAGTGAAATGATTCAACCATTCTGGAGAGCAATCTGGAATTATGCTTTAAGGGCTATAAAATTGTGAATACTCTTTGTCCTATCAGTGCCACTACTGGAAATGTATCCCAAGGAAATCATAAAGGAGAGTAAAGGACCCAAATGTGCAAAAATGTTTGTAACAGCTCTTTTTGAGACAGCAAAAAACTGGAAAATGATTACATTGCCCACCAATTGGGGAATGGCTGAACAAGTTTTGGTATATGAAGGTAATGTAATATTATTGTTCTATAAAAAATAATGAACTAGCTGATTTTAGAAAGTCCTGGAAAGATTTATATGAACTGATGTTGAGCCAAAATAAGCATTACCAGGAATATATTGTACACACTAATAGCGAGACTATGCAATGATCAACTATGAAAGGCTTGGTTCTTCTCAATGGTTCAGTAATCCAAAGCAATCCCAATAGGCTCATGGTTTTTCTCTTTTGTTCTGAGTTTTCTCTCTCAACATGATTCATAAAGCAAAGTGTATTTTAAACAAACAAATAAATAAGGAGACAACTAGTCATGTACTCTCTTCCCCAACACTATGATAGGGCAGAGTAGCAACATCAAAGAGATAAGTAGTGTTTTTGGTATGCTGCTACTGTAGTTCCCAACCTTGGAACCCCAAATAAAGATGGATCTGGGAAGTTTTCAAATAGTGATCAAATATAAGGATCATGATTTGTCTTAGGAGTCCTGTTTTCTAAGACCTTATTTAGTACCCCTGACTAAAGAAACATAAAGGGAAGGTAATAATAATTACTAGCATGTATATGATGCTTTAAAATCTTACAAAAGACTCAGTTTATAATTCTTTTCACTATTCTGCCCTGATCACTACTGGCTCACTCTGGGAGAGATAGTTCCAATAAAATATCCTAGGTTTTTTTTTTTTTTTTTTTTTTTTTGATTGAATAGAAACTTTTTTAGGGAAGCAGTCTTTGAATCCCCAGGACCTAACACAATGCTTAGCACATGTTAGGTACTTAAGAGGAGAGTGAACTAAGAGTCAATTTAAACTCTACTCAAAAACTTCCTAGCCATCTTAGCCAAGTCATTTAATCTCTCTGTATCCCAATTTCCACATATGGAACTTGATAAAATCTAAGGCCTATCTCAGCTCTAAGAAATGTTAGTTGATTGATTCTTCCCTCCTCCCTTTTTTTCTTAATAAGAAAGTTAAGATGGAAGAAATGGCCTAACTTTAATAAATTTTGTCAAGGTTTAAGAATAGATAACTAAGGAAGCCATCTGATCTAGCCCCCTGTGATGGTGTTGAATCTCTTGAGCATTGAATTAATTGACTTTTTGTTCCACTACACCATAGGTCACCATTCTTCTGGATTTATGAAATTCTTGATTTTGTGGAAAGAAAGTATTGTCAACCAAGGCTTTCAGAAAATTTGATACCTTTATTTTAATTCAAATCAATCAACATTTATCAAAGATGCTTTATGGGTAAAGTTCTATCCTGGACACTAAGAATATAAAAAGAAAAGCAAAGCAAAAACTTTCTACATGAAATTAGCAATCTACTGAAGTGAAAATAACTTCTACAACTAGTAACTTACTTTTTATGCCTAACATAAAACTCTCCAAAGAAGAATTTGAGTAAAAAATATAAAAGTTACTTACATCATAGTAGCTTTGAATTCATTGTAAAAACATTAACATGAATCAAAACTGATTTAAATGCCTGAGCAATTTTTTCATTTGATTTTTAAACTTTTCACTTTCTTGCATCATTTTAATGAAACTTTGTCAACAAATTTACTTGATTTTTTTTTCTCATATCACCCTTTTTCCTTCTCCCACTATATTGTTTAAACCAGAATGCTAGAAATAATGGTGAGCATTAGCAGTTGAATTTAACCATATGGCAAGGAATCAATCCATTAAGCATTCATCCTGTCTTTGCACTTCCCACATTCCAAGTGAGTTCACATTACAGACCTTACTCTAAATAAATATACTGTCATATTAAAAAAAATAAAATAAAAGAGAGAACGTAATTCAGTGTCTAAGTGGTCAAATATGCATGCTGCTTTGGGAGAAAAATAAAATATAAAGATTATTGCTGTCTTGGGCAAGAAGGAATGTCTAGTACAATTCTGAAAGAAAAAGTATATTCCATATCCAAGGGTTTGCACAGAGTATTCTATGTATTAAATAAATTAGAAGAAAAGTGGATCAAGACATAGCCTTTGTCCTGAGAAATAAGAATAGAGAAGGTTCAAAAATCCACATTTTAAACATTTCTTTCATCAAAACAGTCACTAATCTTCATAATTAAATTCTGTAGGCCATGAAAGCTGAATGGTCCATCCTTTGTTATGGAAAATATTTCCCTGTATTTGCATGACTACAATTGAATTAGAACTTCCATTTTAAAGGGAAGCATACAGTAATGTATGCTTCTGTGTTTAATCATTTCACAAGTTGAATGGTAGGTAAAAAATTAGTCAATTAATAGGTAACTTTCTGGTGATTTATCCAGTTTCTCATCATGTTCCCTTTTTGTTCTTTCTTTTCTCTACTTTCACGAACATATCTTTAGTAGAAGTTCTCAGTATTACTTTTCAGTATTATCATGAATGATGCTATAGACTTTTCTTATTTCCATTTGATCTTGCCTTTAATCTACCCTCTATATTAATCCTAATTAGGCACAGTTATAATTATATTGCTTTTTTGATCACAAATCTTGAGTTGACTCCCTACTAGTTTGCAAATAATATTCAATTTCCTTTGGACAGCATACAAGACACAATCATACACCATTCTAACTTTACAGCCAAAATGGTTAACTATCTACACTCTATGTGTACTCTATATGTTCAAACCTTTGTGGCTGTTAAACTTTGCCTGAAGTATCCTTTCTCCGCCTTTTTAATGCATTTAGAATTCAGCCAAATTTCAATTACGTGAAAAACCTTCCCTAACCATTTTATAATTAATGTCTCCTCCCACAAGGGATCTTGAAATCACTTGATTTTTCACCCATTTAATATACATATTATATAAAACTGTTGCCCATGTTATTAGATAAATGGCAACAACTATTACACCTTAGTGAGACTATATTTTTTCTAGAAACTAGTGCAGAGCTCTAACTAAAATAGGAACATATGTTTAATGAATTCAGTTAAATCAATCTGTAAATGTGATACCAACTGTATTTCAAATATTTGAGTAACATTATAGCTTTTTGTTAAAGAAGGAAGAGAAAAAGAAAGAAGAGAAAGACAAACCCAGAAAAATGGAAGGAAGAAAGGAAGGAAGGAAGGAAGGAAGGGAGGGAGGAAGGAAGGAAAGAAGGAAAGGAGGAAGGGAAAAAGGAAGGAAGGGAAAAAGGAAGGAAGGGAAAAAGGAAGGAAGGGAAAAAGGAAGGAAGGGAAAAAGGAAGGAAGGGAAAAAGGAAGGAAGGAAGGAAGAAAGGAAGGA